>CM052194.1:16972438-16996771 GCA_028455805.1 Lasioglossum figueresi
TCTTTTTTTAAAACTCAATTTTCTCAAAAACTGTACGTATAGGAGAAAAATTAAGGCCAGATACGGAATCAGCGTGAAAAACTCTATAAGAATCGCATAGTGGGAATAGAAATAATTTTTGGCTGTTGGACAGTGGTATTACCAATAAAAATTGGATTTTATTTGGCACCACTCTTCTTACAATTTCTCTACAAAAATTGAAAATTTTAGGGACATCCGCGGTCTAGTTATTACCAATGAAAATAGGATTTCATTCGGTACCACTTTTCTTACAATTTATCTACAAAAATTGAAAATTGCAGGAACATCCGCGGTCTACTTATTACCCATGAAAATAGGATTTCATTCGGCATCACTCCTTTTACAATTTCTCTACAAAAATTGAAAATTGCATAAACATCCGCAGTCTAATTATTACCAATAAAAATAGGATTTCATTCGGTACCACTTTTCCTACAATTTCTCTACAAAAATTGAAAATTGCAGGAACATCCGCGGTCTAGTTATTACCAATGAAAATAGGATTTCATTCGGTACCACTTTTCTTACAATTTCCCTAAAAAATTGAAGGTCGCTTAAACATCTTCAGTCTAGTAATAACTTAGACATTCGATTAAAAAGGAACACCTCTATATTACGGCGAGTCTAAAGAGGTTAACAGGAGTAAATAAGAAAGACGTTGAAACACTCGACGGTGAACATCGCGTATCGTAGAGGAATGCTTCGGGGAGTATGTGGTGCGCACGATGAAATATAATGCGGCAGAATATGCATATTATATGCCGACCATGAGATCGTCTCTTTGACTCGGTAAAGTGAGTCGTGGAACAACAAACATCGCATTGACAGCGTTTTTGAAAGAGCGTCGGAGAGCGTGGTCGCACTCAGTCAAACGGTAAGTTTGCATAAAGCGACGGATAGGACGGGAATTATTCTATCCGCAGAAATACGAGAGGAGCGTGTTTGAAACGCGGTCGAAAGTGTGCTCGACGACAGCGAAATAAAAGGAGCTGGTTGTCAAAGGTGTCGGTGGCTGATCAGATTCTTGGACACAAAAGGTTTCATTTGATTATATTCCGGGTTATCGATGACTGGATCATCGTCGCTCAGGGCGGCAGAACGGTTCGGATCGATCCGCAATTAACATTCGTCCCGCGTGACTCTGCCTCGAAAAAAACCAATTAAAACGTCGAACGTAATTTCCAGCAGGGTGCACGACAACGCGTGTTCCCCTTTTTTCTCCGGAGCCGACACGACGAGGGAAAGGCGTAGAAAACTGGAGAGCCGGGGGTGAGAGAGGGTGGTAAACGATTCGCAGCGAAACAGAGAGGAACAGAGAAAAATAATTAATGAGAGGCGGGGGCTAAGCCATTGTCAGGAGAGCGAGAGCCCCGTCCGTGATGGATCGCGTCGAGATTATCGGCGGCCGGCTCTTTTTCTCGCGGTTCGAGTGCCGGATAATGAAACATTTATGAAAGGACTTTTGTGCTGGTCGACACAATCGGCGGCGACGAGATAACGAGATCGATGGCTGCCGTTGCAGAATCGTTCGACCCGAAGGAATTCCAGCTGAAAGTGTCGGCGAGTCGCTTACCGATGGATCTCCCTCGCGAAACAACCCTCGCCTCTTTTATCACCCGGAGGATTTCAAGAATGGAGAGCTTGAGCCGTGGAATAAGTAATTCCCCGCTGAGAGGGTGCGTTCTCGAAGAAATGTCGCGACTGTCAGTCGTCGTTCTTCGCCCATTCAGTCCGGTGATCTACAGCCGGCCGAGTTTGTCTTCAGACGAGACTGAACACTGTCCCCTCTAGTACCGTTGCCATGGAGAAAAGAAGCGCTTCGTCTGTCGCGTGGAGCTACGTGCTGGGAAAAGCAGGCTTTTGCGGGGACCCAACCGTGTCCAGGCCCAGCGGCCTTGAACCAAGAACATGAGAAGAAGAGCCAAGACCAGGGGTGGGCGGAGCCCAAAAACTGATTGTTTTCAAGGGCATAGTGGGAGAGAAAAGGGCTAAAAAAAAAGAAAAAGGCCCAGCGTGGCCAGATTAAGACTTATCCCCCATTCTACCTTACCCGACGCCATTCCCCCACTCGATACAGTTCATTATTCAATATTATTCAATATTATTCAATATTATTCAATATTATTCAATATTATTCAATATTATTCAATATTATTCCATATTATTCAATCTTATTCCACATTATTCAATATTATTCAATATTATTCCATATTATTCAATATTATTTAATATTATTCGATACATACACCAATCGATACAATTCATTATTATCCCAATAATAAATATCAACCTTCTTAAATCGAGAGGCTAAATTACCTTTTTGGTTACGAGATACCTTACCCTGAGACTTTGCACGTCAAGGATACGAGTTGAACTGAATTCGATTATTATAATATGTACTTATTATATGACAAGCATTCCACTCTTCCATTGTAAAATCCAGAGAACTGTGATTATATTACTATCGCATTAACTGTTTCATCGCTTAATCCCCCACATTGGAAAACCGGGACCGTCAGGATTTGATAGTATTAATCGGAATTTGATAGACAGAAATATCACTCGTTACACATTCGATAAAATATGGTATTATTATAGTCGCATTAACGGATTGACTGCAACAACACCCGATATCGATGACACGAGTGGTGTTTATTCGTGTTTAAAAATTCAATCCTGTTATGAATTTACGTACATCGCTTTATAAAAAATCAGGATCGATTACACTGTAGATAGACAATGAATATAAATTTTCTTCTAGAACGTTATTGTAGCTGTGAAAGAACTTATAAGGCTAATGAAATAAATCTTCGAGTCGCATTGTGGATAAATTTAGGCTCACAGTTGTCTGTAAATCACGAAAGGAAAATTTGACAGCGACCCGAAGATTTCCTCTGACTTTCGTCAGCTGTCTCTCGTTCGCTTTGAAAACCGGAGCTCGATCTCGTCACGCGACACGTAATCGTTCGATAACGCGGACTTATCGGGCCTGTGGGGTTCGACGGGGGAGGACAGGGTGATAACTCGAGGCGCGGATAACGCCACCGTAACTTTCACCGGGAGTTGCGGCATAATTGCACGTGAAATTTCATTCTCGCGTACACCGGCGCGGTGCGGCGCGGTGCGGCGCGGTGCGGCATGGCTCGGCTCGAAACCGCGTGACGGTGTGCGGCTTTCACGATCCACTTCCGTCACCTTGGATACAACGCTGGGAATTTACGGGATTTCAGATCGCAATGGATCTACGCGTGCTTGATTTTGTTGTTTGATTTCCGGGGAAAATAGTTGCCTTACATTGTTCGGATACAACTATCATTGAACGTCGATTTTCCAGAACTACTCGGTTTCATGTTACAGAATCGCAGTGGTTTATGCACAATTCAGAAGCGTTGATTTTGTACTACTACTTTGTCTTGGTAGAGTCCAATTTAAATTTGCAGTCGTAGAATATTATTATGTAGAATATTATTATATAGAATTATTATTATTGAACAAGTATATATGATTTCCCCGAATTACTTGGTTTCATGTTCCATAATTGTTCTCCAGTGATCTATGCACAATTGAGAAGCGTAGATTCAATGCTGTTATTTTGTCTTGGTTGCGTCAAATTTAAATTTGCGGCCGTAGAATATTATTATAAAAATAATAATTATTATTGTATAGGTAGATATGATTTTCCAGAACGACTTGGTTTCATGTTCCATAGTTGTTCTGCAGTGATTTATGCACAATTGTGAAGCGTAGATTTCGTGCTGTTCTTTTTCTTGGTTGGGTCAAATTTAAATTTGCAGTCGTAGAATGTTATTATAAAGAATTATTATTATCGAATAGAAATATATGGAAACGTTAGTGTCGTCGGATCAAGACTTGTCCCTCAGTTCTCGGCAGCGAGTATCCCCACGCTTCCGCTCGGTCACGCGACGCGTTTCGTCGCGACGTCGCGTGTCTAATCCGATACAGGTGGAGCGGGGGTAGCTCCTCCCCCTCGATTCGAGTCGATTCGGAATCATGTTTTTCGAGGCAGTGAGGCGGGCCAACAGCTAAATGTTAACGCGTCACCGTTAATTCCCGAATTATGCACGCCAAGCGAAACAATTCGGCAGTGTCTTTCTCGCTCGGCTCTCCGCGGAACATGCTCGGGCCGCTTGAAAATACAATGGAATTCCATTATCCGCGCGGCGCCCGAGCGAAAATTGTAAAATATAATTGTTCGCCGACGAACCCGTTAAATCGCTTTCCCGGAACAAGCGATGCTTTAACGAAGCCCCTGACTAATTACGAATAATTCGTGCCGATTAACGATGCACCGTAGACGACAACGCGGGGGATCGCGTAACCTGCCTCATTTTCACGCTGCTTTGCGTACCTACATATTTTTTCCTCGCTAGTGTGCGTTTTATTCCATTTCAAAACCGCGATACTCATCGTCGGTTCACCGAGGCGTGCGAAACGTTCGATTATTATCGCGTCGAGCGACACCGAGCCTCGGCGTTGATTCGCTGATACGAGGCTCGAGGTTTCGCGCCAGATGATCTCGGTTTCACGCGAATCAGTCGTCGCCGTCACCGTGTCGGAATGATGTTGACGGTTCCGTGTGGACCGACACGAAAACCGGCGAAATGTTTTTCCGGAGAATACTAGCAATTGATTCCTGAAACTATTAAACGGGTAGACTCTCGTTCCCAGGATCACGAGAGTTGCGGGATACGCCTTTTCATTTCTCGATAATGCAAAGACGGGGTTTTCAGTAGCCGAAACGCTAGATACAAGATTAATCTAGGCTATTTCTACCTTCACGAGGCGTAATTTGCATTATGAGAATTTACAGAATAATTTGGTTACGCTAAATTAATAGAAGAATAATGAAAGTTACGTCTCGTAAACCTAAAAATAGGAAACTCGGGGGCGATTGTCTAGCGCTTTTGACTACTGAAAAACCTCATTTTTGTAAGAATGTGTATACCACCGTGTGGATGACTGAGTATGACTGTGCATGCCATGTCATATGTTTAACTGTTACATATGTTTTTATCGATTTGTGCGTTACGTTGTGGTTTTGTTAAATAAACATCGTCGACAGTTTCCCGCGAACGAGCAACCGATGAAGAAGCATCACGCCGTGTCGAGCCTCCTTACAAATTTATCGATAAATGAAAAAAACTCATTCCGCACCCTTGCAATGCTAGAAAGAAGTCTTCAGGCACGGCGGAAACCGCGCGTTTTAAATCACGCGGATCTTATTTACATTATCGTTTTCGTATTCGTTCACACAAATTTCAATACACAAACAATACACAAAAAACGGCGTGGTTTCCGTCGCGTCTGAACGTGGTCTATCGCTTCCCTAATCGTCACGCTAAACGTTGTTGCTCGCAATGTCGTGGAAACCGGTTCGGCAATCACGGACGGTCGTGCAACGATTCGACGGGCCCGATGGAATCGCCGTCGTATCGTTTCAGAGTGAATAAAGGTCGATTCAAACGCGTCAGTTCGATAACTGGCGCTGTTTTTCGTTGTTCGTACATTTCCGAACCCTATTCCCACCATGTTGTAAAGGACAGCTAACGATAGTTTACCTAAAGAGTTGTGGAACCCATAAAAACCTTTTTATTTTTTGTACCGCGCACAACAGGGATCCGTAAACCCGTTCGAGAGATAATTCGGACAGTCATTCTCGGTTGCGGACAGTTTCACTTAAACCTGGGTAACTTTATTTCGACGGATGCTCGAAACTGACGTGTATGAATCGACCTTAACGCGAACGTTGTACCGTTTTCTCGTCGAGCCGCGCAGGGTTTACATCTCCTGCACGGGGGCACGATAAAATGATTTCAGCTTCGTGCTTTCGAATTTTACGCTTACGTGGCTTGTCGGTTTACGGCTGCGTTACCGTTCACCAGCCCTTCGAGCCGTTCGTCATAAGAGACGGGACGGTTCGTTTCTTCTGAAAATGGCCGACAATCAAAGCAATCGCTGGGACATACGATCGTGTTTTTACAGCTCGAGCCTCGACGGTTCGGAGAGGCCGTAAAAAGCCGCGTGACTGCGCGTCAATCTCCCGAGCGCAATTACTTGCCGAGCGAGGCGACGGTCGATTGAAAATCTTAAATATTTCTTCGACCCCGGTACGGCGCACGTTTTCCCTCGATACAAGATCATGTTTTTCTTGCAACAAGAAAATCTTGAACCCCTCTTCTTCTTTGAAGTTGTCCGATACCGCTTAGTGCCAGAATATTCATTATTAGACAGCGGATTTGATGCATTTGTAACAAGAATGAGTAGGTGTAATTTAAAATAATATATACATCGGTTGAATTCAGGAATACTGTTATATTACCTTCAACCCACTAAACATGTTAACACTTTACCTACCGGAAGGCGATTAATTGGATTTTCAATCATTGTGTTGTACCACAGGAAAGAATAGAAATTTTCTTTTACTTCGCAATCTTAAATGATACTGTTAGATCACGTTATTGAGGGTGACTTGTTAGTTCACAATGAAGATTTCTGTTGACAGCGAAGGTTTCGTTAATGCCAAACCTATCGTCACCGGTCAAAATGACCGGTTTCAGATTTTTTATTTTACAATTATTGTAATGAAGTGATGTAGTATCGTTGTTATTTATTATCTTTAGTAGAGCACATATTACAATAAGGGCCGCACAAAGTCTAAATAAAATCAATCTTGTAATTTTAATAAGGGAACATGTACCAGTTACTTTTAAGGCTCGGTAGGTTCAGTGTTAAAAAGTGTTTCACCATGTGCAACATATTTGTCAAAATTATGCAATAATCAACGGTCGGTAATGCGCTAAGAAAGAGAATAAATTTTTATTTCAGTCCAGTTCGTTGCAATTCAGGTAGAAAATTTTTCTTTCGTCTTGTCAGAGTCTATTACAAAGTAAAATGTACTTTGAAAGATCTGTTCCCCTGAGCCATGAACTTATATCAAAAGAAAACTACTTTTCGCCATTGCAACGATTTAATGAAAAACTTCTTCTATTTTAAAGGGCCAGAGTTGGGCATTGATCGATTAAAATTTTAACCAAGATCGATTGATTAATGTGTACGATTAAAAAAAGAAATCGTCGAAAAATCGGAGGCTGATTTAATCAATTGTTGAAGTTAATCGCCACACGGTCTATCCATAAATTTGAATAAACAGGCACATAGAGATCGAATTATAGACCGAATAAAAATATACCTAAACTCACTTTACATTATTTTCAGTGTGCATACTGTTTCGATTCCGTATTTCATTTCGAAATTTCAGCAGTTAAACATTAATCAATTATCCGATTGACGATTACAATTGAAAAGAATGTAATCGTCGATCGCAATTAACGATTAAAGTCGGAGTTTAATTGTTAATTGCTGTTAACGATTGAAGTAGAAATTTATTCGTCGATCGTTGATTAAATTATTGCCCAACTCTGTAAAGGACGTACGAATGCTTATGGGACGGACTGTACATATATAAAGAGAAAGAGAGAGAATTCTTCCCCGCCTATTTTGTTTAACGCTGTTCCATGGCCTGGCTATTACGCCGGTCATAAATGATCGATTGCCGGCGATAACGGCCCCGTTGTTGCCCTCGAAACTGTTACTCGCGATATCGGGAATGGCCGTCGACGCTTCGGCATCGGCCCCGTGTTTCTTAAAGCGAGACCCCGTTGTTCGTGCACGGCGGTAGCCGTTTTAATGTAAACCGACGTTTAGATGGACTACGCGTGACACGGCCCCCGGTTGAATAATAGTGTCGGCTTTATCGCGCAGAACGGAACAATCTGTTGATGGCGTGGGCTAAACACGCGGCAAGATAAACAGAGGGGGGAGAACAAAATTGGTTAGTAGATGCATCGAATGAAAGATAAATAGCGTTGTTCGATAACGCCGGAACGATGCGAACGGTGTAAAAATGAATATCGCGGTGGATTACCACGGAAACTTCGTTGTAATGTCGGGTCGGAACGAATCTGACGTTTCTAAATCAACGAAGATCTATTAGATGTTGGATTCCGCGTTTTTGAAATCGGGTACAACACTTTTTATAAATTGTAAAGAAGTTTTATTTAAGTAATACACACGGTAGCGAAGTAAGGTACAACAGTATGACCTTTTGGTCTAGAATTCGCAAGAGACAAAGTGACAAAATGAGTTTTTGGTTTCGGTGGGCTGCTATGACCTTGAATGACCTTATGTAATAGGTCGTTGAACTCGTTTTAAGATCCTCTATCGTGATACGGAAGCCAAAACATACCGATCCATTACAAAAAATGGAGGTGACCTTCAAATGTCCGAAGTACGTCCACCTGCAAAAAAACTACTATCGCCACCGGATGGCCACCTTCTTACTGTGCAATTTTGTTTCAGCAAATATTTCTGTGAAACTTATAGTTTCAAAGATATCTGAGGTGCTAATAGTTACTGCCCCACCCTGTATATATTCTATTGCAAAGGAAAATGTGGAAAGGAGTGGGAAAGATCCGTTGTGGAAAAAATGACGTGGAAGGGAAAGAATGACGCGGAGGCGAAAAGGTCCAAGGGTTGCTTAGTATCATCGGGTCTTAGTGACTCAGATGTTTAGCCTGACGTGTTGTTAGCTTGGTGATTGGAGTTATCGGGGATACAACATAATTACGTGTTCGTGGATTCGTGAAACAAATGATAAGGTACCTTAAAAATGGCAAAAAGTAGTTTTCTTTTTATATAAGTTCGTATTTCGGAAGAACTTCTTTTTTTCAATCTTGGTAAAAATTTTAATCGATTAACGCCCAACTCTGGCCCTTTAAAATAGAAGAACTTTTTTTATTAGATTGTTGTAATGGCAAAAAGTAGTTTTATTTTTATATAAGTTCATGGCTCAGGGGAAAAGATCTTTCAAAGTACATTTTACTTTGTAATAGACTACGACTAGACGAAATAAAAAGTTTCTATTTGAATTGTGCAACGAACTGGACTGAAATAAAAATTTATTCTCTTTCTTAATAGGTTTAGTCGGTTGAAGATAACATTATTTTTTAGATAAACTTTTTTAATCAGATCGTTCGGTACAATTATAAAAAAGCTATTCTGTTTTAAAGTACTAATACTTATGAGACTGACTGTACATGTATATATATTTATTATCCGTCGACCTAAAAGTACAAAACGGCGAGCGCTAAAGCGGTCATTCAGCCGATCAAACAGGCAATTCGATGCGAAATTTTCTTCGGGCGAGCCGGGGCTTTAACGACGTGGCCCATTAAATCACGCAATTAAGCCCGTCAATGTAACCAGTTCCGCGGATGGACGGGCAACAAATATTTCGATGGGTAACCCCGTGGAGGGGGAAGAAAGAAAATTGGACGATCGCCGGGGGATCGCTCGATGGCGCTCATGATCGCAAACACGACGAGGCAACTCTCTCCCACTTCGTTCCTTTACCCGCCACCCTGACTCGTTCACGCTTATCTTTTCCAATTTTCCTCGATGAATAGTTCGAAAGAGGCTGGAAATAGATGTTTGCTCGGTACTTCTGGCAATTAACGGGAAATTCGATTCGACCTTTTGACGCGACGACGCGAACCCACGGCTAGCTCGATTTACAGTCGATCGCGTCCAAACCGTTCGCCTCCGTTACGCCCACTCCCCCACCCCACAGCGTATACAAAAGTGTAGGAGAAATGATTCGATACGATTCGACAGAGTTTTTTGTCGAAACTTTTATTGGGTAAAAAAATTGCATCAAGAGGAGATGAAAAGTTGCTCGATAGTTGCTCGATGTTTGTTCAGCGTGGACGCAACTTAATATCTGCTTTCGATTAATCATTAATAACCCTTTGGATCTTTATGCTAAATAAAAATTGCCTGCATCGATTGCAACGAATAGAAACCAAATTGAATGTTATTTCATCTTGATTTTAATCGAGGAGAAATCATATATTGGCATTTTCAATTTTTTCAATTTTCCAACCATTTCGAATTTCATCTACTCGATTTTCCTATAAATGCATAAAGATCCGCAGTCTATTAATAATTATATTTATACCGAACGGCTCAAATACCTCTTTGTTATTCATAGAATTTTTGTAGCAAATACAAACACGTTCAACCGTTACCGCGTTACTCCATTAAGAGGACTAAAAAATAATGTATACAGTAAATGGCGGCAGAAACGATTAATTAAACAACACCGCCGGCATGGTCGGCCAGGCCAACGAGCCTCGGAATCAATTAATACCGTTGAATTAGTACTTTCCGGAAATGTACTTGCAGCCGCCGCCGCCTTCACTAGGATTGCCGCGCTAATGGCGCTCCTGAAATACGAGTTGGCGTAATCGTTGCGTAATTGAAGACGCTGCGGGAATTCCACGACGCGAAAATCCAATTTGATTGCTCGCGGATTAATTAACGCAACGATCGTTATCGGTAGTAATAGATTCTTGCGAGACGTCCACGGGACACGAAATCATTGCCGCGGTTCAATGTCGCCGATAAATTAGTAGCTAAGCTACCCCTACACGCGATAAATAGAATTTCATCTTTCACCTAATCCATATCAAAATACAACGGTGTATCGTACTATCACCGTGAAACGATCTCGAACTTAACAATTTTGTGCAAAAGTAATTTTCGAGCTTAAGGTCACTTCAAGGTCATACAAGTATAAACCACTGCTGAATTCGTCTCGACGTCAGCAATAATCTTATTTGAACGAGTCAAGATGGCCTTCATTTCTTCGCGTAGAAAGCATTTTTCAGATTTAAGAATATAACGAACGTGTAGCTCACCGAGTATAGATCAAATATTGTCTGAAATATTTGTTAATTTCATTACCGAAATGCCTACAAAATGGTGACAGAACTTCCTACTGTACTTTGAACTGCAAATTCGATTCGTAAATAATTTCTGCCCCTCAGACTTCAGGGCTATTTTTCATCCAAAGACAATACGTGTTGAATAGTTTCACGAGGATTCTCTCTCTCGCATAAGTCTCATCAGAATCGCCTAGGTGAAATTGTAGCCGAACAACGTGAAAACACGCTCGAACTGGCAAAAACACTGCGCAGGAGAGAGGTTCCGACCGGAACGGAACTTAATTATATTCCAGTGTTTGCTTTCAAGAAGTAAAAGTTCGCGGGAACGAATCGCGCGGCGAGATTTATTGCGAGCGGCGTATCCCTGACGCACGGGATCTGCGCTGGAAAAAGCTCGATGTCGACGGGTCACGGAGGAAACGGAGGAAACGGAGGAAACACGAAGCGGGAGCGAAAGCGTTTTCTCAAACGCTGCGACGAAATCCTCCAGTCAAGTAATAATTTCGCCAAGGAGCCATTCCCGACGGGGTAAACCTAGTTTCGAGTTCACCGAGCGTTCAATGGTTATACAGGGTGTTCGACTACAGGTGGGAGAAAATTTAAGGGGTGGTTCTCGACGATAATACACTCGCCGAAATTTCTATAAAGTATGTTTTGTAATGAATTCTTATCATTATACCATACCAATGAAAAATTTGTATTTGGTAGCATTTCGGGATCGCATAAAGAAAGCATACACACCGATTTCAAAACATAAGTATAACATTTATCGATAAAAGAAAACGAAAATATAATTTTACGCAGAACAAACTGCGAAATTTCTATAATGTCACTTTCGTTTTACACGGATAAAGTTGAAATTAACGATTGTTTTATTATTATTTCTATTTTAATACCTAGCGTAACCTCCATTTTTTTTAAATTAGATTAAAAATACGATTGGGCATCGACGAAATTAACTTTTGTAGCGTTTCTGTTTTAACAGACTCCCACAGTTTATTCACCGCATCCTTTAGTTCGCTAATGGGGTTGTATTGTTTGCAGTTTCTATAAACTTGTCGCGCAATGATACCCCAAACATTTTCAATACGGTTTATATCAGGGGAACAAGCAGGCAATGGCAAAACATTGATGTTTCTTTCAAGAAGCCACTGCTTTGTGTGCTTCGACGCGTGTACCGCAGCATTATCATGCTGATAAATAAAATTGCCATCTTCAATATTTTCTGTAAAGGGTATTAGAACCATGTCTAACAAATCTGTATAATTTTCCGAATTCATGTTGTGATTTATGCAACACATTGGAGTTTTTTTGTCAGTTTTGAACGCAGCCCATATCATTAAGGAATCACCGTCAAAGTTACGACTTATTGTCACACTTTCTCATTTCTCAGATCATGCCAATGATATTTACAGTCATCAGGCCAATCCAAATTAAATTTTTTCTCATCTGAAAAAATGACAGACTCCCACTCTTTCGTCCAGGGCATATGTGCCCGTGCGAAATCAAGACGAATCTGTTTATGTACTTCTTTTAGGCCTGGTTCACGTTGCATTTTTGTCCACACAAATTGCCCAGAAGAATTTAAAAGTTGTTGCACGCGTCTTGTTGTTACTGGAAGCTCAAATTCAGCTCGAAATTGTGCTGCATTTTTCCTTTCCTTAGCCGCAGACCTCGTTAATAATAAATGTTGTCTCTTCGACAATTTCTTATTACCACCTTAAAAATGATTTTTTCCGTAATTTTCATGTAAATTGATATAATTATTAATCACAGTATACGAACGATTAATTTTCTTAGCAATTGCACGATTAAAGCAGCCCATATTTTTATATGCATCGATCGATGCTTTTTCTTCAATTGATAGCATTTTTCCTCTCGTCATTCTAATACACTTGAATCAAATTATAAGAAACAGGATTTCTATGAGTTCTAAAACTAATACTTTTAGAATATTTCAAATTTTCCATAGTTCTCTGCTCGGAATCCAGAGACACGCTAAATGACTTTATAGAAACTTCGCACTTGCGGTCTGCATCGCGCAGAAAAAAATCGAAACAAACGTAAATAATGAACATAGCGGTGTAGAGTGCGTAGTCCCTCGATCCGAGTGTCAACAAGGAACAAGACCAGATACGAAAAATCAAGAAGAATGGTAATATTTTTCAAATATCTATGAATATGAAGATGACTTTATAGAAATTTCGGCCACTGTATAAGACGAAAATGAACAAATTAACAATTAACAATTAAAAATTCGCCTAAAATGCGGCAACATGTCTAACAAAAGTGTACGTTGTGTACGTTGCGTACGTCGTAGAAACGCGCGACAGTCACGTATCAAGTGACAAATTTAGGCGGTTTTTTAATTGTTAATAACTAAACAACAAAGCCGAAATCGCAATTTTTTTATTCTTCATTTTCGTCCAATATTATCGTCGAGAATCACCCCTTAAATTTGTCCCACCTGTTGTCGAACACCCTGTATATACACCTCAACTTCCGGAATCAATCTGCGGTTCATTGATATGGCTAAATGACGTGTTCCTTGACGTGTTCGTTGACGTGTTAGTTATCGTGTTCATTAACGCATTTTAGTGCCGCATTGAAAGTAGGTGTGTACTGCAAATTCAAAGGGTTCTAATGTCTTGTTTCTAAATAATTTGTGGAACACACATAAATGTTAAAAAATCTGAAAAATATCCATGAACAATATTTGTAGCTAAAACATTGATACCGTAACAATATGTCGCTCTTCGACGCTAAATCTGCATTTAGCAGATGTTAACGACCCAGAATTTTCGACATAAAAATCCGAATTAATCGCAGCATATGTGGCTGGGTATTTGCTATCTGTTAAAATTTTTTTAACACGACTAAATGGGGAATATAGGCTACAAGATGGTTGCTAGAATCACCTAAATTGCAGATTATTATCCGCAGGAGCTACGTAGACATTAATTTCTTTCTTTTGTTAATTATTTTCTTGAGTTAAGTTTCTCGCGAGTGCGCAAAATCTAATAATGAGCACTGCGTAGACAACATAAATCCTTTTTTCCGCGTCTGACCGATTTCGGAGCACTGTGCGGCTGCGGTCTCGCGACAGCTAGTGGAAAGCGCACGATAAATATCGCAACGATCTACTTGGGGATAGTTTCGCCGCGGAGTTAACGCGCCGACCTGGCAGTCCTCCCTGTGGGCCGCCATCTCTCGACCTTCTGACCCGTTCTTCTCGTCCTGCATCTCGATGGAAACTGGGTCGTCGAGGTAACCGCGCGCTAAGTACTGTCCCGCGAGCGAGTTTTGCCAAGGAAATTCGTGCCTTCACGGAATCTCCGCACACCGAGACTCCCAGCTAACCCCTTTCCTTCTCGTTCAACTTACCCCTTTCGTCTCCTTTTTTTCCCCCCCCCCCCCCCCCCCAGCGAGTTGTAGTTTCGTCGCAGTGCCAGGAACTGGCTGCTCCATAATATATCTCTGGGTGCCAGCAGCTCCTTAATGAGACCGCTTCGACCGATTCTCACAAGGGCTCGGCGCTGCAGGATTTAACCGAACGGGCCAAAGGAAAACAGAAATCTGCTGTAAAGGCCACTTCGAAATTCGTGCTTGTTAGAGTAGATGAAGGATTTATAGAGCGAGGATCTACGGAAGACTCGTCGACACCAATGGACGCTTTTATTTAGTTTCCAGTCTCGGATGTCTCTGGGACGACCTGCAAGAACAAATAGCGACTTTCGAAAGTACAGCGAGCAAAGGGCGTTTGAATGTTCCATGTGATTCGAAAAAGAAAATGTAGACTCTACTAAACGTACACTCTATAATGTGTCATCTACTTCAAACTTCCTGGAACACCACGATAATATCCTCGCGATAAGGTTTGCGAAAACAGGAGATAGGCTTGTTGAAGTAAACGAAGGTTTTTTTAGCGAGGATAGTTTTGAGTCACGGACGTTTCTGGGACGACATTCTGCAAGAACAATTAGCGACTTTCGAAAGTACAGCGAGCGAAGGACGTTTGAATATTTCAAGTGATTCGAGAAAGAAAATGTAGACTCTACGCATACTCTATAACGTGTCATCAACTTCAAACTTCTTGGAACACGGCGATAATATCCTCGCGACAAGGTTTGCGAAAAATGGGGACAGGCTTGTTGGAGTGGATGAAGGATTTTTTAGCAAGGATAAGTTTCAGTCACGGATGTCTCTGGGACGACCTGCAAGCACAAATATGGCGAATTTCGAAACGGCATCGAGCAAAGGGCGTTTGAATGTTTCAAGTAATTCGAAAAAGAAAATGTAGACTCTACTAAACGTACACTCTATAATGTGTCATCTACTTCAAACTTCCTGGAACACCACGATAATATCCTCGCGATAAGGTTTGCGAAAATCGGAGATAGGCTTGTTGAAGTAAACGAAGGTTTTTTTAGCGAGGATAGTTTTCAGTCACGGACGTTTCTGGGTCGACATTCTGCAAGAACAATTAGCGACTTTCGAAAGTACAGCGAGCGAAGGACGTTTGAATGTTTCAAGTGATTCGAGAAAGAAAATGTAGACTCTACGCATACTCTATAATGTGGCATCAACTTCAAACTTCTTGGAACACGGCGATAATATCCTCGCGACAAGGTTTGCGAAAAATGGGGATAGGCTTGTTGGAGTGGATGAAGGTTTTTTTAGCAAGGATAAGTTTCAGTCACGGATGTCTCTGGGACGACCTGCAAGCACAAATATGGCGAATTTCGAAACGGCATCGAGCAAAGGGCGTTTGAATGTTTCAAGTAATTCGAGAAAGAAAATGTAGACTCTACTAAATGTATAATCTATAATGTGTCGTGAATTTCAAACTTCCTGGGACACCGCGATAATATTCGCGCGACAAGGTTTGCGAAAAACGGGGGTAGGCTGGGAATTTGGGTCGCTTCTGAATCGAGGGTTGAGGCGGCATCAGAGTCAAGGGCGCGGCAAACTGCCGTTCCAGCCTTTTAGCTTCTTCCCTTCACTGGAGCCTTCGCATGAATCGTTCCCGAATAATCTGAGGTATTAGAGTCGCGTCGTTCCTCGACTTGGGATATTTGTTCTTTTCGTAACGTGTCACACGGTAGATCCGGAAAGTATCTAAGCCCGCTGCGATTTATGTTACAGGTACAGTCGTTAGGACTTCTTTCAACTGTTCATCATTTCCTGGAAGAAAAATTTCCTGGATGAAGGTATCAACTCTGCTTGGGATTGTTCTTGGACAGGATCGAATATGACGTGTGGATCTAGGATAGAGATTTTTTAAAACTGCATCACGATGGAAATGAAATTTTTTGGAGGTTAAGATGCGTGACGTAGCCTAATGGAAAGAGCCTAACGGAGTTATCGGCTAGGAAACCATGGCGGAGGGATCACCTTTTAGATTTCTTGCTGGATCGGTTCACAGTCCATGCAGGGAACCGAGCTCGACCATCGGGAAGCTTCTGCTCTGTCGCTTCCAGCTACAGAGCAGTCCTCCGGCTGACCATTGTCCCTAATTGCTCCGGATCCTGGAGCAACCGCCTATCTCTCGAATTTTCGTGCGCGCCAGTTCGATTATCCAGCCTGACCCGGAACACTGTCCCGTTCCAGTTTTCCCACCGGTTATTCCACCGGAGGCTCCCGATCTAATGTTAATCAGCTTCATCCGTCGACTTTACGGCGATGAAGTTTCTGCAGGTTAATTGGAGCGCGTCCGCCGCGTCCTGCGCCGATTACCACACACGTTCCTCTGTTATTGAACGTGTCCGAGAACATGGTCCTTTTCTCTCAGAATCTATCGCAGCTATCGACCTCAAACTTTTAGAGCAACCGATACCATAGACGTGCATTTTAGTTTGACGAGAATCTTGAAATACCGAATAGAAAACTTTATAGTGCTTTATTAGCGCCTTTATGTAGCCAATCGAAATGTGTGGACTATGTAAAACATTTTGTATTTAACATATTTACACAAATTCTCGTTTTAAAACATTGTTGACCGGCAATTTTGCACAGGCTATCTCATATCACCGGCTATTATTTCGTAATTGAATGTGTGAGAGTAAAACTTCAATATATAAACTGTATTTATACATAAAAATTAATAAATTATAGTATTAATATTTCATAATAATAATTACGAATAATATGTTAATAATTAATAACGTTTGGTATTCAATATATAACTTTCAATATAATGTGATTCAAGTGCAAACACGAATTAATTCGTGATCGCTCAATAAAGTTTCGGCAATTTGGAGCAAATTATTGAAAGAGAAGGAATTTGGAACAAAAGCTCAACATGGAGCTTTCAGCGTGGCAATGGGCGACAGTAACCAGTCCTTCTCTTACCATTACGATCTCCGGTCGATCGATCCAGTGTGCCAGTTAAATCATTTTCTGTATTCGAATGAAATAGGCGTCGGGTTGGGCGAGCGACATTTTTCTTGATCGCGAATTGAAAGCTCCGAGGACAGGCTTCATGAACACCGGGGCGCGCTGGTTATCAGACCGATGCAGATGCGACGCGGAGTATCGAGCATTTAGCTCGGGCACCCGGCCTGGAAAAGACTACCATCCGTTTTCCATCGGTGCAACGCATGCAGCCCACGTACACCACGTAGCTACGTAATACGAGGGGCTGCTGCCGCGCGCGATCAGTTGCGAAAGAGTTCGTGCGCGCTCGCGCTTAACAGCATTCAATAAGGTAAACATCTATTGATTCGGAACTACCGATACGTTCACGGGAATGTTCGAACAGTCGCTGGAATATCGAGGAGCCGAGTTAATCAAACGAAATAAGGCCAACCGAATGCGAGACCGTGCGATACCTTTCCCGAGCCCTGCGGTTGCGTCTTGCGGAATTTTCATCGAAACATGACACTTACGATTTGTACGTCATAGTAATACGTCGTGTTATAACACGTGGCGCTATAATACGTCGCGTTATAATACGTCGCGTTAGAAATACGTCGCGTTATAATACGTCGCGTTATAATACGTCGCGGTATAAATACGTCGCGTTATAATACGTCGCGTTATAATACGTCGCGTTATAATACGTCGCGTTATAATACGTCACGTTATAATACGTCGCGTTATAATACGTCGCGTTATAAATACGTCGCGTTATAATACGTCGCATTATAATACGTCGCGTTATCATACGTCGCGTTATCATACGTCGCGTTATAGTACGTCGCGTTATAGTACGTCGCGTTATAATACGTCGCGTTATAATACGTCGCGTTATAAATACGTCGCGTTACAAATTCGTCGCGTTATAATACGTCGCGTTATCATACGTCGCGTTATAATACGTCGCGTTATAATACGTCGCATTATTATACGTCGCGTTATTATACGTCGCGTTATAAATACGTCGCGTTATAATACGTCACGTTATAATACGTCGCGTTATAAATACGTCGCGTTATAAATACGTCGCGTTATAATACGTCGCGTTATTATACGTCGCGTTATAATACGTCGCGTTATAATACCTCGCGTTATAATACGTCGCGTTATAGTACGTCGCGTTATAGTACGTCGCGTTATAATACGTCGCGTTATAATACGTCGCGTTATAGTACGTCGCGTTATATTACGTCGCGTTATTATACGTTGCGTTATAATACGTCGCGTTATAGTATGTTATGTTATAATACGTCATGTTATAATACGTCGCGTTATAATACGTCGCGTTATAATACGTCGCGTTATAAATACGTCGCGTTATAAATACGTCGCGTTATAATACGTCGCGTTATTATACGTTGCGTTATAATACGTCGCGATATAGTACGTTGTGTTACAATACGTCATGTTATAATACGTCGCGTTATAATACGTCGCGTTATAATACGTCGTGTTATAGTACGTCATAATCTGTCACCAGTTCAACACTTGTGTCCCACTCCACCCTTCCATTTTACCACACCATTCCCCACTTCCCGAGATTCTGCACGCTCTCGCAATCGCCCGGTCATGTAAAGCGTTTCGTCTGTGTTATGTCGCGTCACGTGACTGATTCTACGTATTGCCGTTGTTAAAAATAAAAATAATCAGTCGCTGCAGTAAATCTGAACTTTTGAGTTACGCCTTTAATTAAATAAATTGATTAGTATACTGCGGCTCTTTATGCATTTATGACATATGGAAATTTTTTTTTAAATATTAGAATACGATTTGCAATAGAATTTGGTACGATTTTGATTAATTTTGTATCTCCAAAGGCCGCTGTCACTGAAAATAAGATTCTATTTCATACCACTTTCTTCTTTGTCTACAAACATTAAAAATTGCATAAATTGCAGTCTATTGATTAGATTTTTTGGGACTTTACTCAACCCGTAACTACCCTTGCGGTAGGGGTGCCGAGCGAAGCTTGTCACAGGGGGTTTTCTGTGAGAGCCCTATCGAACGGTGCGACGAAAAATCGAATTTGATTTGGGGCACTTTTATTCATCCTAGCTACGTGTCCGACCAAAATGGTTAATTCTACTGCAACGTCCGCTACGTCCATATGAAGTGTCCACATTCTGACGTCTGTTAGAAACAATGAAATAATTGAAAGCTCCCGGAGAGTCGACAAAAATAATCTGGCCGATGTGGAAGTTAGTCTGCAAACATTAAATAAATGAGAATCGACAATTTCGTTTGCGAAACACGCTTTCACGGTCTAAACAACGGTTCCGGATAAATGTGATTGCTGCTTGAAGTCCGCGCAGTTTGAGAGGATAGAGCGTCGACTAGAAGAACATGCTTTCTTCAATCAGCGAACGACTTTTATCGTCGCGGGCTGGATTTACCCGGACGATTTCCGAGCGGGCTTAAAAATACCGTTCCTGGTATCGGTACGGGAGATACGAACGATTGAAACTTTCCGCCGCGCGACTGGGACGAAAAGGCGAATCAAGGAACATTTGTTTGCCTCGGAGCGGATCAATCGGACGCTTCACCACTGCGAAACTACTATAAAAACCGGGACAAATGACGCGTGTCCGGTAAGCTCTATCTCTCATTAAGGGTGTAGACTGAACGAGCGCTGTTCGTTCCAGGGGTGTCCGGAAATTCGGGTTCGGGTCGGGACTCGATTTTTAAGGGCGACTGTGGCCTAGATTGATCTTCTATCTAGCGCTTTAGATTACTGAAACACCCCATCTTTGCATTATGTAGAAATGAATTATTAAAATTTTTTGGGATCCTCAAACTTTTCTTCACTGGGTTGCAGATTCGGGGATCCGAGCATTGCTAACTATCGGGATCCCAGGCCGGACCTGTTTTTTGTTTCAAGGCGGTGGGGAAATGGTCTTACGCACAACCCTCTATGACGAAATTTGGAGGGTAGTGTGGGACTCTCTCTCTCTCTCTCGGCTCCCCATAGATACAATTTGGGGGAAACGGGACTATATCCCTACCCATACCCACTAAAAACCTCAGCGTCCAAGGGTTGAAAACCCCTTTCGCCTCTTCCGGGGAGAGAGAAGTACAGGGAACCACTGTTCGTATTTTCTCCTGTACTCTCCGAGATACCCACGGTAAATCCGTTCATGTACTTATCTAATAGGACCCCGGTCCGACCTGAACCCGAAGAATTTCCCGCACACCTATAGTTAAGTGAGGGATGCGTCTTCTCATTCCTTGATAATGCGAAGATGGGGTTTTTCGGTAGTCAAAAGCGCTAGATAAAAGATCAATCTAGGCCACGATCGTCCTCAAAAGTCCTATTTTTAGCAGCCTAGGTTGATCTTTTATCTTGCGCTTTTGATTACTGAAAAAACTCCATCTTTGCATTATCGAGAAATTAGAAGGCGCACCCTATCGATCCTGAAAACGAGACTACCTCTTTAAAAATTTTTGGGATCCCCAAACTTCACTTCACTCGATTGCAGATTCGGCGATCCGAGCATTTCTAACTTTCGGGATCCCGGTCCGACCTGAACCCGAAGAATTTCCCGCACACCCTTAGTTAAGTGCTGGATGCGCCTTCTCATTTCTTGATAATGCGCAGATGGGGGTTTTTAGTAATCAACAGCGCCAGGTTTAAGATAAATCTAGGCCGCGATCGCCCTCAAAAATCCTATTTTTAGCGGCCCAGATTTATCTTTTATCTACCGGAAATGTGTAAGCCTTGTAAGAACTATAAGATGGCAGTTTGTTCTCGGTGATGATGCGTCATAAATGCTACGCAGGCGTATAAATTAAAAAAAAAGGTTGATCTTTTATCTAGCGCTTTTGATTACTGAAAAACTCCATCTTCGCATTATCGAGAAATGAGAAGGCCGTCCGAAATTCTGGAAAAATGAGTCTACCCCTTTAAGCTCTGAGTTATTATTACTCTATCATTAGGCTGAGATATTATTCGAATAACAAAGGTAACCCAACCCAGCCCAGGACTGGTTTCGCGGGGTGCATACGATCGATCGACGTCACTCCGGGTAACTGCGTCCTGCCTTAAATCTCCGATACACTCCGCCATGATCGGTACGGATTCCATTTTCCTGTCGCCCCTATGTAAGACACGCGGTGGCTCCCGAGGGGAATCGTCGCGCACTCTACGACGGAACGGTGAGCTCCGGGGTTACATTGAAATCGCCGACAAAGCTTTCACCGACACTGTTCCGATCGACAAGAATTCGCCGGCTGCAGACGGTACCGATGGCTGCATCAACCCTTTCAACGCGGCATTCTACACGCAATCGACTAATTTTTTCAAAATTTTCAATGAAAACTATCTAATAAATAGAATTACAACAGACAACTTTTAATAAATAGAATTACAACAGACAACTTTTAATAAATAGAATTACAACAGACAACTTTTAATAAATCGTCCCTTGTAACGTGATTATTTTGTTTCAGCGATAATTTTTAATTTCACAAAGTCGAAGCAGCGCATTTAATGAAACGATGAATGAAGAGTCAAGATTTATCACCGTCATTCATTTTCTCATATTTCTGAGCATCCGTAAATCTTCACAAAAATTTGTTCATTTTATGTGTCGCAATGACAATGAATATTCAAGTTTGGACAAAGGATCCTGTCACCCGACTGTGACCGATGGTGGAGAATTCTTTTCACAATGTTGGTGAGGTAGAATATTTTATTCTTTCTCCGAGAATATTGTCGACAAGTTCAATTACGATGTCTTTGTTTGCAAACATTCGTTTTTACAAAAATAATGAAAAATAAAGAAGTTTTTAAATTGTATTAGCAGCGGTTCACATTGTACGACATGTTGAGATTTCACATTGTACGACATGTTGAGATTTCACATTGTACGACATGTTTAGATTTCACATTGTACGACATGTTTAGATTTCACATTGTACGACATGTTTGATTTCACATTGTACGACATGTTTAGATTTCACATTGTACGACATGTTTAGATTTCACATTGCACGACATGTTTAGATTTCACATTGTACGATATGTTTAGGTTTCACATTGTACGACATGATTAGATTTCACATTGCACGACATGTTTAGATTTCGCATTGTTCTCGAGAGGATTTTCAATTTTCCTAGATTCTACAGTTCCCATTTTCTCAGATCGAATGTTTACCGTGCAACGTTGGTGACGACAATACTCGGTGCTTCTATTTCGAAATGATGGTCCGTGAGTTTCGGTTCCTTCGTTGGTGGATAGAGAATTGTATCGACGAAACTTTAGCTCGTTCCTCGGTGCGCGTGGTATTATAAAAATTCGATAGAATCCCCCTTCTCGGAAGTTTCGTTCGGTTACGGCTCCTGATAAACAGGATTTCAGTCGCGCGGCACCGACAAATCGGATTCTAGTTCTCTTCCCAGCGTGCACGCCGGCCGAAAGAGGGACGTGTACAAAGGGAGCGTAGAATAGTCTTGGTCCACCAAGTGTGAAGTTTATGGTTTACAGATAACGGGGGTTAAGTGCAGCCTTTCTATCGATCTCGAACCACGTTGCACCAGAGGTTGTCCTGTTCCCTTTCGCCGTTCTGATTTTATAACCTTTTCATTCCCTTTTATTCCTCTCGCCCTATTGATTCCCTCTCCTTCTTCTTACCCTCCTTTCTGTAAAAGTCGTCGTCCCCTCTTCATCGATCGACAAATTAAACCATTCGCCGTGATCGACGGTGTCGCGGAATCATTTTATTTATACTGCAAGTGGCAACCGCTACGCAACGGTCGCAAGTTTCCAGGGTGAACAGAGAGAAAGATCCTTTACGAGCAATAAAAACCGACGCTATTTCAAAGTCTTCGCGGAGTCTTTACGCCGGGTTTACAAACGGCTTCAAAGTTAATTATACAGGGTGTTCTAGTAATCATAGCAAGAGCAGAGGTAGGGTAATCTTTCGTGTAAAAGTACGGCGGAAGTTTTTACATGCAAGCGCTTCTCGTCGAGATAATTACCTTTGAATATTCTTGGCGCGTCTGGCTATCGCCGAC
Source organism: Lasioglossum figueresi (assembly GCA_028455805.1). NCBI lineage: Eukaryota > Metazoa > Arthropoda > Insecta > Hymenoptera > Halictidae > Lasioglossum > Lasioglossum figueresi. Next base: position 16,995,695 of record CM052194.1, read on the forward strand.
CCCTTCCCCTTTGCTATGTACCGACTCGCTGATGTGCGCCGAAGGAATTGACCAAAAGATAGTAAAATAACTAACGGAATAATAGCTCGCGCGTCGGTTCGTTTTAATTGTTGTGACTGACACAACAAGTTAAAAGCGAAGGATGTTCAATTGTTGCTAATGGGACGGGAGAATGATTGCGTTGGATGGTTTATGGCGCGCAGTAAGCCCGGTTAAGCTTCTGGCAGGAGTGAAAGCGGTGCTGAGAAATCGTCGAGGAACCTCGAATCAAGCAATCGAATCTCGAGGCCACGCGAGTAGATGCTCGTCAGCCTCCTACCCAGAAATTCCAATGACTCAGCCCCAAAACACAATCTCCATTCAAGGTACGCGGATTCAATTGAACCCAGTGGCGCGATATCGGCAGGATTACGCGTTCTCCTGGTAACAAGCGTGGAGCTACGACATGCATTGACGTCGCAACGCCCGTCCCCGTAACAGTCACGTAAACGGTGAATGACTTAATAGGTGGGGTCTGGCGTATTGTGCGTAACTCCTCGACGAGACGGTTTATCTTCCGTCGTTGCCCGCTCGATAGTCGATGTAATTGTGAACGGGAGGCGCACTCGCTTCATTCACGCCGAGCAGGGACGATAAAAAGGCGCGACGCGACGCTCGAGGGGAGATGTGAAACGCAGCCACGAGAAAAAGGAGAATCAAGACAACGAGAACCGTCGCGTCAACAGCGCTCATCCCCCCGTTATTTGTAATCCCTATAGCCGCGGCTCTTTCCGAGCTACCCGGTCGTTCATGGCTTGGTTAGGCCAGGCTTATGAACACAACCGCTCAGACGGAGAATGGGGCTTTAAACTCAATGCGTTACCTTCTCCGCGTGCAATAATAAGTAGACTGCGGACTTTATGCATTTACGACGAAAAAGGGTACGTACGATTTATAACAGTGGACATCTTAAATATATATAAGGACACCGATGTATCACTTTCAGCTTAATAGAATAATTGAAAGAAGAATACCATTTTTATTTGGCTACTGTGTCCCGATATCAATGCGAACATTTTTTATTTTGCATAAAGATCC
>CM052194.1:17006780-17030223 GCA_028455805.1 Lasioglossum figueresi
ACGTTGCCCCTCCGATCACATGACTGGAGTCAAGACTTGTCTCCCCTCTCAGCTTTTCCCCTTCTACGACGCTGATCCACCACGCTTCCGCTCCGATCACGTGACCAGAGTCAAGATTTGTCTCCCCTCTCTGCTCTTTCCCTTTTAAGACGCAGATCCCTCTTGCTTACGTACCAATCACGTGACCAGAGTCAAGATTTGTCTCCCCACTCTGATCTTTCCCTTCTACGACACAGTTCCCCCACGAATCTACCGCGCCCCGATCACGTGACACGTTTCGTCTCCGTCGTGCATGCGTCACAGTGTCACGCGAGTAATCCGGTACTTACAAAGAGGGGGTAACCAATTCCCCTAATTTGACTGCTCGTAAAAACTCACCTCCGATTTCAATGGAATTGAATTCTTCGAATAAAAATATTAATGATTGCCGAATGATATTTGAACCGCTGGTAAGCCTGATCTGCGACTAGAATTTTTAGGACACCGTGTACGATAAGAACGAAATTCATCAATAAATCTGGCCCAGTGCACGCGTCAAAATTCCTTCGTAATATAACGAGCAGGAAACGCAAACTTCATTTTCAAACATTTCTTTTCCCGGAGCGTTCATGCAAATTACGAGTTGAAAAGTTATTTTACAACTTGCCGGCATCGCGAACGGTTCTCTCGAGCCGCGTTGCTCCCGGACCGCTCGATCAGTCGAATCAAACTCTTCTCTCTCGACGTCGACTAAATAAACCCCCAAGTCGGATAATGGATTTACGAGTACGCCTATTCAGGAGCCAGGGGTAACAAAGTGCTCCGGCAGCGGCGCTGATTACGGAGGTGTGCGCCGGGTGGTTGCTCGTAGTTCGTAACACACCGTAGAGAAAAAAATTATCCAGAGTTTCCAGTGACGTTTAACGCGCTGAATGTCCCTATGGTCGTGGTTCAAAGGCGACTCGCGAAACCTTTCGCGGGCATGAAAGGGGCACTCGAACTGCGCGCGGCAAACATTTCCATCGATTCTCGAACAAGGTCACCGTGTTCCCCGACGGGTTCATTTATCGAAACGCGGATTCGCGAGTTCGACCGCCCCACCTCTCGCACGAAAATACAATTCATTACCAGTCGAGGGTGGTGGGAGGGGGGTGAGGTGGGGAATCAGTCAATTAATCAGCACCGTGGTCCCCGACGCGAAATTACAGGCCGATCACGCGCGCACCGCGCACCGTCGCGACCCGCCGCTATTTTATACCCGTTGTTTAACGAACGATCCACGGACCCGGCCGCGTGAAATACGCAAGCGTTGCAAATAAAATAAAATAAAAGAAAACCCCCGGCCGAGCGACGGCCGGGTCAGAGGGTTTGCGCCGCGCGTAATTACCGTGTAATCGGTGTCCCGCGGTGCGCAAAATAAACCGTTGTATCCTGTTTGCAAATTAACCAAAGTCCGCCGCGAGCGAGCGAGCGCCCGCCGCTACGCCTGCCTGTCCGCTTTCGAAATTTTAGAACCCTTTCTACTCACGGCGAGGTTTTCTTCACGACGAGGTTTTCTTCACGGTGCACTTCAAACCCGCTCGCACAAGACCGCAGAAAAATTTTCACCTCGTGAATCTCGCTCCGGGAACTCCCCCTCAGGGAAACTACCCTTTGACGGATCCGGGAGATCCGTTCTCTTTGTGAAATTTTAGGACGCTGTCCTTTGAAAACGTGATCGTTAAATTATTGGAGACACGCTGTAAAATGGCCTCCGAGGTATGAAATTAGCGTCGAGAGGAAACTGGTTAAATCATATTTTAACGTTGACCTGGAATGACCTTGACTCGTAGGTCAAATGACTGCTTTCACATTCTTCATTTTTTAATTGTTGAAATTGTAAAGATGCTTCCCCATTCGTATTATTATGAAAATGGTGAAAAATCGAAATATATCGAGTCTTGTAATTTTCTATAAAGCATATTATAAGCTTGCAATCTTTGCGGAGTACGTATCCAACATATCCGTTACGGTTAACGTTAAAGTAGGATTCATAAAATTTTAACCCTGTATCTCGACCGAGAGAATGGCCTTGAATGACCTTGACTCCTGGGTCACTATACCGGCTTAAAACGCCGTATCAGATAGTACATTGAGAAATATATCACTGTACTGAAAAATGGAGTTGACCTTCGTGTGTCCTCTCCGCGTCCACCTTATGAATAAAACAACCTTATGTTTCCTTGTAGAACTTCCCCATAGTGGATGGAAACGAATGTGATTCGAGGGACTCGGATGGTTAACCGCCAGACGAAGAGCCCCGTCGATATATGTAGCCCCTCCGTAGCAGACTTCGTGACGACCACCAGAAGAATCGTATTTCGTCTGCAATTAGTTCTGCTCGATAAAGCGACAGGGGAATGCTTTCGATATCCGACGGAGTCGCGTGGCGTCGAAGACGATTCGCGAGCCATTTGGCAATTAGAGCGAGCCCCCTATTCGCCTGGCAGCAACTTACGAATCGATGGAGAGCCTCGACGGGGGTCTTCGATAATGTCCTTTGTCGCGGTCGAAAACGAACGATTCTACAGGGTGTCTCAATATTCCTTCAACATCCGGAAATGGGAGGTTCCCGAGATCATTTTAAGCAACATTTTCCTTTGCAAAAATAGCGTCCGTGGCTTTGTTACGAAGTTATCAACGAAATACATGGACCAAACTGTCAATTGGCCGATTGTGCTAACACGCGTCTAGGTCGCGCTCTGATTGGTAGCGTGTTTTTCGTTAATAACTCCTTAACGAAGCCGCGAAGCGAATTTTTTCACAGGAAAATGTTGCTTCAAATGATCCCAGCAACCTCCTATTTCCGGATGTTGAAGAAATTGTGAAACACCCTGTAGACATGTTAGACATTTTTCGTTGGCTAATAGGAACATCCTCTTCTGTGATACTGGGCTAAGTGCTGAGTGGTTAAACACGAGTCTCCTACCCAGAGTGATTCCCGAATCGTTTTGGAAATACAGTAGCTCACGGTTAAATTTAAATCAGGTACCAGTCTTTTTTTTGCACGAATATGACGAAATCTAATTTTTAAAGGTGAGGAATAGTTGGTGTTATTGGTTTTGTGTCAATAATGCGATTGGGACTCGAGGTGACACTTATAGCAGATACATGAATTCTGTAATTGTGAAGTCCGAAATATTGCTTGTCACGCAAGTAATTATGATCGTGATTACGTCGCGTTTGTAATCGTTTTAATCGGGAGAACGAGACGAGTACAACGGTGAAATCGAAAAATGAGGATTTTTCTCAGGAGAGACGTATAAATGAGAAACGTGGAGTAAAATGACAAGAGAATACCTTAAATTTCATCGACTGCGAACAAAGTTGAAAATTGGACTTTTTAATTATTGTGGACCATAGTGCGCCACTAAGTTTCCAGAATCCCGGAGCTCGTGGAACACGTTTCTAGTGAACGAGCAGAAATGGATGCCACTTCGTACTCGGCGCTCCTTTCATGATTTCTCACGATCGGTGCGCATTCCTGGAGGAAATTTGGCGCGAGCTGGCACGCCGTTATTACACACGGCTATTAGCCGAAACTAACAATGTCGTAATGGCTGCTACTTAGTTCGCGAATTAATACCGAGTCCGACGTGGCACGCCGTGTTTTCGGGACCAGTACGGATCCTGTTCGGAGGGTTCACGCGCCTCGGAATCGTTGTCCAATCCACAGGGACTACACAGGAACGAGAATCGTAACCGAATGCCCGTACATGCTCACTTAAGTAACATCACAGCTGACCCAATTACCGTAGCTGAGACGACGCGTACACTGTGTTTCGAGATATCGAACTCGTCTCCGGTCGAGTTACGATACGCACAAATTCCTCGACTGCCACTTGTACGTCTGCCGAAATGCATACACGAAATGTTCCTCGTTCGTTGCCGCTACTTACAGAGAACAATGGAAGAGTTGCATCAGACGGGCACGATCGATCGTTAATTTACGTGAGCAGCTCGATACGAGAATTCTGAAACAAGTCCCACGCGATAAAGCCGATTTCGTTATCGAGGAAGAGGTGTACGAAGCACAGGCTGCCTGTTTCTACGATTCCCAGTGATACGAGTCAACCATTTGTCGGACGCCGACGACAGAGGCTTTTGCACTGTAAATTGCGCTACTGTTGGTCAAGATCAAAGTTCAGGAAAATCATTTGTATCGCAAACTGCGCTTTATGAAAGCGAATAAATTGTTTTTCTTAACTTTTGTCGGGTTAGTTAAATACATTATCCAGCTAGAAATAATATATTTATCGGTGAATTGTGTCAAACAATATCCTCCAATGCTATGCAATTTTCATTTAATACATGCTCTATAATAAAATTTGCAAAAATTGAGCTAGTCACTGTACAAATTACTGTTTAAACTTTCTGATGTCTGCTACTGTATAGTATTGCACGACTCTCCTGTAGCGATGAGACTTGTTTGGAAATTTGTTTAAATTGGCAGAATTTCGTGAAGTTTTCCAATTTGCTGGTACTCATAAGTGTTTGTTACGCGTTCGGGTGACGATTGGACAAACTTTTTCGTCGATGGAAGTAATTACAGGCGGATGTGTGCTGTGTACGTGTGGTGAGCCGAGTAAATGATGCGCTGCATGTTATCTATTACCGCGTGTTTCCGGTGTTGACACCCTCGAAAATTCAAAACTGGCCACTCGAATGACACTGAATCGAAACGCCCGCTTCATCGAACTACCCTCCTACGAACGACATTTACCCCCGACACTCGACGGCGCCTGATTACACACGACGACCATTGGTCACTCTCCAGATCGGTCGGTCGCCTTTGTTTTATCGGAACGTGACACAACAGAGCCCTATATAGCGCAGGCTAACGACTATTCGAGCCCACTCTATCGGTGGGATAGCATCGTACCCGTGGGATTCGCAAATAAGTGGGGGGTTGATGCAGATATTCTAGCGGATCTAGTTAAATCGGTGACAGTGTTTGATGTCCCGCGAACTAATCACCCAAATCTGACGCTCTGCTCGCCGAACGGACCAAACGCGTTATACATTATGACGCGATCCTGTTACAGTTTAAGGAGTAATTCTGCTGTAATGGAAAACCAAGCTGTATTTTGGAATATATATTCTGTCAACGGATTTAACTGTTCAACGTACCATTGGAAATAGTTGCATATTCTCCCCCAGTTTCGATCAATTGCGTTTCATTCATAATATTACATTTTGAACATTTGTATCGAAGCACCCTCGTTCGTTGGGATATTAACAATTTTACGTTATCTGAAATGGTATGATTGATTTTAATATTCAGGTTATCGTAATTTTATACAAAATTTGGGGTTGACGTTCAAATTGTTTCGATTTTATACAAATTTTGGTGGTTGATATTCACATTTTGACTTCCTAAACATTTTTGGGGTAGATACTCAAATTATTTTGATTTCGTAAACATTTGTGGGGTTGGTACTCGCGTCATACTGATTTTATAAAAAATTTTTTGGTTGATATTAAAATTACTTCGATTTCATAAATAATTTTGGGGTTTATACTCGTCGCTTAAACATTGACTGACCGACCACGAAAGCGGCATTGTTCAGCGAGATTGAAATTAAGCTGCTTCCGAGGGTGGAGCGCAAGCCAATCGGCTGGCTCCGCGTTGGAATTTATTTTGCCGGTTGAGCAAGGCGACGCAAATAAATGGAAGCGAAAGGAACAAAAGATTCGTGTTAAAACGAAGTCGGTTACGAGGCGGAATCGCATTAAGTAACGCTTCTCCTCGCCTTTATCGATGCTCGGCTGTCGCTCCACAAAACGGGGCGGAAAAACCCTCGTTTTACCGGCAAGTTGTTCCGGGAAATTGAAAACACGCGGATTACGCTTCTCCGGACCGTCTGATTTTAAGTAACGCGGCCAATTTGCATTTCTTTCGCTGAAAACCTACTCGGCTCCCGATCCATATCCAATTTCACACTCGCGTAAAAAACCTCCAACGGAGTAACAACGAAAACATAGAGGCTGGGTGAAGGAAACTCGGAATATTTTCCGTTTCGCGTTATTTACAACGCTGTTTCAACATTTGACCCAGTTGGGAAACCTCTCAGGCACGGGAACGTACACAACAGTGATCGAGAACGAGTGCTTTTAACACTTTTTTCGAATAATAATTGGGTCGCGGCGAGATGAAACATCGATTGACTCGTTAGTGACAGTTATTTCACGTCAAGTGTCGGAATCTCGAGATTTATTAGTCCATCGATCCATTGTTTAACGAGCTACCGTCAGGCACTCTTCTGCGAGCATCCGATGCCCCGATAGGGATGCGTCTGACTACCGACGATCCGTTATCACTTCCGTTCTATTGTTTCCCGTGTCTCACGCAACGCGCGCAACCATCCATTAGTGTCCTCGCGTTTACACTGTTTGGATAAACAGCGTGTTAATCTTGTAATATTACGTCGGTCCAAAAAGCTCGCATGTTTCAATATTTAGGTATTAATTCATTAAATTAACCCCTTGACGTATTCTAACGAGTCAGATTCGTGATGAAGGTTTTTAAAAAATCTAACAAATATCAATGTTATTCCTTTCTTTCTAGATGAAATAAAATTTGATTCATTTCGGATCAATATTTAAGCATTAAAATAAATGTAACCATACCAAAAACGTGACTCGTGATAAAGATGTTAACAAAGTCTAACAAATTTTCATGTCATTGCTTTTTTTCTAGATGAAATAAAATTGGATTCGTTTGTGATCAATATTTAAGCATTAAAATGAATGTAACCATTCAAAAAACGTGACTCGTGATGAAGATATTAACAAAGTCTAACAAATTTGAATGTTATTCCTTTCTTTTTAGATGAAATAAAATTGGATTCGTTTGTGATCAATATTTAAGCATTAAAATAAATGTAACCATTCCAAAAACGTGACTCGTGATGAAGATATTAACAAAGTCTAACAAATTTGAATGTTATTCCTTTCTTTTTAGATGAAATAAAATTTGATTCGTTTGTGATCAATATTTAAGCATTAAAATAAATGTAACCATTCAAAAAACGTGACTCGTGATGAAGATATTAACAAAGTCTAACAAATTTAAATGTTATTCCTTTCTTTTTAGACGAAATAAAATTTGATTCGTTTGTGATCAATATTTAAGCATTAATATTAGGTCTAAACTTGATTTATCTGGGTATAAACTTGATTAAATTTGTAACTGCCATTATTATTAATGATTTCTTGCCAGCGTGAGGGCAATTTGTATATCCCATTTTCAAAGAATGTTTTATCTTTCGAGTCGAAAAATTGAACCAGTGCTTGATTGATATCTTCTTAAATAGTGGCGTAAATGAACTTTGTCGGTAGCCATGGGTACGCTATCGCTTCACACATAAGACTAACGTGAATCAACTTTATTTTAGTTAATTTGCTACGATAGTATGTATACATTACGCGATAAAAATAGAGAGGCACACATGCGCCAAATAAACATGTGCTTACGTGTCGAGACTTGTTGTGATAGAAACGGACAGAACTTTCCGGTAGACCTAATATAAATGTAACCGTACAAAAAATATATATTTTTTTTTCTCTTCTATGACATCTTTGGGGTTAAGGATGTTCTAATCACTGTTACTAAAGAAAATGGTACGGCAAGGGGTTAATGTAAGTAACATTCTGTTAAAAATGTTTTCCCTCGACTGTTCCTATTTTATTATAATATTCAATTTTGCAACCTTCAAAACGAAAGTGATACAGTTTTTTTTTTATATAAGACGATGCGTCGGTACTGATTTTCGCTTGACACTGTTCCTGAGTGGGCCCAGAAGATGAAGAAAAGTAGAAGAGATTTTCTTGTTGCGAACGAAACACCATTGTCTTATATAAAAAAATTGTATTCGTGTTCAGCACATCAAAATGAGTAGAACAGGTGCCAAAAGATTGTGAGGGAGGGGACAATTTGAAAGTCTATAGCAACTAATCCTTCCAGTAGCTCGAACAACATTCGTTGAAGGGCATTTCACAGAAACTATTCTCGTTTAAACGAGACTAGATCGTACAGAGTTTTCGGTGAACACAGACTAATTCGATCGCCACCAGAAATCTCGTCCGCTTTCGTCCGCTTTCGTCCGCTTTCGTCCGCTTTCGTCGGTTCTCGTCGTCATTTCGACGCAGGAGCCGCCGCGCGAGTTGCACGGCAGCCCCGAGGCAGTTTCAATTTCCGCGCGTGCAACCCGAAGCATCCTCGACCCCGTCACACCCTCGAAATTTCACAATCAGTTTAGGGAACAATTCGGGTCTGACGGCAATTAGGATTTGTGGTGCGTACGCGCGATAGGGCGTGTTACGCCGCCGCTGCGAGAATCTCGTTCGATCGTCTCGTTTCCGGAATTGCCTTCGAAAAAAAAAAAATTGAGCCAACAAAAAAAGTGTGTCCGGTACAAGCGCTCGCGCGCTAATAGCGATGCGCGTGGACGGGACGAAGGTTCGGGGAGGAAAAAAAAAATTGTCGTCGCAATTCTTCCCGGGAAAACGACGCTCTATTTTTGTCGGGCACCCCTTCCGGCAAATTCCATAAACGTTGGATGCGCGATTTTTGTTTATTCGTGGTCCGGCAGTGACGAAACGCGACGAAACGAAGAGGAACGTGGACCGACGGAATTTTGTTGGGAAAATTCAGGTGATGGGGCAAGGTGAAAAAAATGAAACTACCGCGTGGAACAACGAGGTCGACGAGTGTTCGAGGGCCTGTGGTTCCGTAGATCAATTAACAGTAGCTCTATTCCGTCCGGTTGTTTATCGTAAAACGATGAAGACTGCGCCGCTGGGATTTCTCGACAGATTAAAGGCCGATTTGCCCCATACTATTACTACTGGTTAACGGGAGCAACGCAGCCCGCGTGACTGTTGCCCGCCCGCCGCTTTTAATCCCATTAAAATCCCATCATTCTAAACCTCGATGCCAAGCTACTCCCTGCCGCGGCGTGGCGTGGCCCTGGCGTGGCCCTGGCGTGGCTCTGGCGTAGCCGTGGCGTGGGTGCACAGCTCGGAGATTATCTGCTCCCCGTATCCTTTCCCGTTTTATTTGAAGCCGGGTTTTTGCGCCACTTTTACGGTCCCCGGTCGCCTGCATTGCGGTAACGAAGAATGTAATTCCTGTCCTCGCTAATGACACTCATTTCACCCGCGAAAACAAACGAGCTTCCCCTAGGAGATCCCCTCGATCGATAACCATCGTCCACGAGAAATTGAATTCTTTTTCGGCGATTCGCTGACCCCGCTTTCTCACTTTCCACCATTCCGACTGAGAGCTAATAGAATTTATCGGGGCCGAACAGAAATGTGTCACAAGTATGTTAAAAAGTTTGTTAAAAAGTATGTTAAAAAGTTTGTTAAAAAGTTTGTTAAAATGCATGTTAAGAAGTATGTTAAAAAGTATGTTAAAAAGACATCGAAAATATTTAGGTACGAAACGTGTTGTCAACCATTCTGAACAGCATTTCTCTTTAAAATCCGGTCTGGGTTAGCTCTCGAGAGAAATGTTGTTCGGAACGGTAGCACATCGACAAGTCTCTCTACCAATGTTGATAATAAGTCTTTAGATTCTGAAAACTTCTAAAAAATTTATCCATAAAATGAAGTAGAAAACGCTTGGAAAAATTGAAAACTTTTCACCGAAGTAGTGTTGCTCCGTAAAAAAAACAATACATACATAAAATTCTACTTTCCCGCAGGACTCGACGTTTACATAAAAATATAATTAACGTTCGTGCAGGGATAGAAATGTGCTCCGCCTCGGACACAGGGTAGAATTTTATTCGTGATAAATAAACGAATAAGGTATTCCGAAAAATAGTCTTGAAATTTCATCAAGAGACTTTCCGTCGGCGTGGTATTTTGCAATGCTAAATCCGGTCCCGGCTCGCCGGAGGTGGCCGTTCCGAAAATTCGAAAACCGTAATTTTGATCCCTGCCGGTCTTCCTCGGGGCCGATTTAGAAAGGTTGATGCGCAATTTCCCCGGTCGTAGGGTTGTCGCGTGTGCTACGTGCGAAGCACCGACGGACAACGAGATCATCGATAAGTCGAGCGACGAAGAATTTTATAGTCGCGGAACGTGCCTTTCCCATCGATAGGACGAGAATTTTATCGACGATACTGGCTGTCTCAACTTCGACCCGGTTCTCGAATACCGTATCATCCGGTTTTATATTTTAAATCAAACTTATACCCTCTGTCCACCCACGAGCCGAACCGATTCGTACGTGTAATTAGTTCGAAATGTAATTTCGAGAGCCGTATTTATTTGATCGAGATCATTTCGGTGAAACGGGACGCAACAAATCCTTCAGTTTTACGCTTGAAATCCAGTATAAAAGTCTCGCACCAAGTCTATTTCCTTTGCATGATATCCCAGTCGAATTTCTGATAAGAAAGATCCCGGGATCATCCCCGACATGAATAATTCGTGCCAGACTAATCGAGAATATACTGCAGCACTGGCTCGCAGACTCGCCTACGGAAAAAGTGAAACGATTCTGGCAACGAGGAAATAGCTACGGACCAGTTGACTGCTCCGACTCGTCCCAAGTTCAAATCCCTAGTTATCTAGTTTCTTTTCGGATCCTCCTGTTAGGGTTTTGTCGAAACATTCTTCTCTGACAAGGCACCAATTTTCAGTTCCCTGGAATCATAGGTACCCTCCAAAGACGGCAGCCATCGTATCCAAATTTACAGAGTTTCTAATGAAAGATGTCACCTGTTTATGGAATAAGGTCTCACAAAATTTGAAACGAGACGAATAATAATTGAATATATTTGATTATTTGTTCGAAGTATAAAAGAACACTTTGTGCAATTATTTTCGATGATGGTAGTTAAGTTGGAACACTTAATTTTCATGGCTGGATTGTTTTCGGAATCTTTCTCAAAATACGTAACCATGGGTACCATAATTTTTCGTTGATGCAACAGATACACAAAGTGCATTCAGACAGGAGTATTCTTACCGAATGCGATTACAGTGCCAATCCTTCTAAAGAATATTAATTTCTCCCGGAATTACGTAAAAACGATCGTAAGCGAACCATTTGCGATGATACGATTGCATAAACAGAGAGTGCACTCGATGAGATGCTAAAATTATTCCGACATAATCGCAATTGAAGCAATTTTCCACGTTCTGAATTTCTGGGAAGCTGATGCACTGAGTAAACTGTGCAAGGCAAAACACGTCTACATGTCTAAACGAAGTTGAATTCTATGTAAATGGAATAATATTCAAGTGAAAGAGATTGCGTAATGGTAATGTTGCCCATATTAGATTTACCATTGCAAAATTATTCTTCCGCATGCTCTGTAGACTCCATATACTTTGTAGTAGCACAGCTTAAATACGGTGAAAATCTCGAAAACGATTTCTCTTTGCACATTTTTTTCATCTACGTAAATATTGTAAATAAATGAAATTCAGAATATAAATTATATTTAAGATTATCCTAGTAAAATTATTTAATATTATCTTATTCTACTATTTATTGCCGGTATATTTCCCTTGCTGGTCTAGATCATTTTTAATATTGAAGAACCAAATATCTGCTCTACTTGTAGTATAATATAATTGACATTTTCACATTTCATAAGTTCCATTCACAGGAAAACTTTTTGTTACCTGTTCTCATCAGAAGTCACGATTAGACCACGGATGTTCATGCATTTCCAATTTTTGCATGACAAATTTTAAGAAAGAGGAATGAAATAAAAACAAATAAAAATTCTACAAAATCCTATCGAATTTTATATTCTATCTCTTTTCGAAGATTTCCATAAATGAATAAAGATCCGCAATCCAGTTATGATATAAAACTTTTATTTTGAATGTAGTCTACATTTGAAGGATTTCATAACTCTTGCCGAACCAAACACGATTGGTGAAATAAAAATGTAAAATGAAGACATAAAAGAACGTCGAAACGTTCATCTATTCTACAAGTACAGTGCCTCTGAAAAGTATTGACGCACTAAATTTCAGATTTTCGACCAATTCATTCATTTCTACGATCTAGACATTTTTTAATTAAGCCCGCGTTCTCGCGTCGAATTAGCCGCGGCGGTTTCGGTAAAAATTCAGCGAGCCCCCCCCCGCGGAATTCGCGAGCCGGGTCGGGTGGGGCCGGGCGTATTGAAATTTTTATCGCGAACGTTTTCCATCGCGGGCCGGCACCGAAAAAAAAATCAAGCCTCGTGATTTTCGCTGCTATTGTCCGGCCCGTAGCCCGCCGGGACTGCCAAGTACAACGGATGTTGGCCGGCCTGCGTGGGCAAAATGGAAATGTCCAAGCCGCCACCCACCGGCCTCGGAAGTTTGCCGGGCCCCGCGATCGGCGAATTTTCCGTTTTCCGCGAGATGTTTATATAAGTCACGGCGGAATATTCGCTCGTCACGCGGAAACGAAGTTTCGCTCGAATGCTTTATGCATGAACCTCTTCGCCGCGCATTGTATCTGTATATATGTACGGTTTTTTATACCCACGCTCGCACACACACAGATGCTTTATTTTGTTCCGCGAGCGGCGTCGGAATTAAACGAAAATCCACCCATAGGGTTTCGACGCTCGAACGTTTCGTTCCCCCCATTGTTTATACGGACGGGAAGTTTTTAACACTATTTGTGCCGCGGTTTTACGTACACGACTTATTTTTTCACGGTGAATCAACCCCTGTGCCGCCAGTTATCGATCACGCTGATGTTCAGAGAAATTGATTTACCGGACAATTTCAATTATTTTCTCAAGTGATTTTTAAGATTGGAAGGGGTTTTGGACAGCTTCGGTCGAAGTTAGTAATTGTTTAGATTTTTTTCATTATTTTTTTCACTGTGGATCAAATATGCGAAATGTACAAATAGTATTTTCTATTTGTGAAGATTGGAGTTGCCACTCCTTGACACACACGTGGTTGGTAAAATTGCAGAAAAATTGTTATTTGTAAAGAAACAGCACTGTTGATAAGCACTGTTAGTTTTCACCCCGTTTTTGGCGACATTTCGAAGTTTATAACCTTTCCGGCGTTTACATCGGGCGACTCTCGATGAGGCTTAAAATATGAACCCGGCATTTGATCACTTTTCCTAACAGTTTCCCGCGAAGCAGCTTATACCGCTTTACACGCGCTGTATCAGCGAGTTTAGCGAGCGTTTGCTACTTAGCGCCACACGACGGGACTACAAGACCTCTGAATATTACAGTGGAACGCAACCATAGACAGAGCGGCGGTGCGCTTTCATAATGCAACTCTTCGCCGGTGTGGCATTGATGTTGCGCGCCGGAGCCTTTCAGGCCCTGGACACACGTATCGGCCGTCGTAATGGGTATCGTGTAATATGAATAACCTCTAGACTCCGTCACTGAATGCCGGCGGCCGCAGACGTTTCGAGTGGCACTCTGCAGCTTGGAAACACTTTGGTTAACATTGAGTGCTTAATACTACTTAATATCTTGTTGCGGTGCGATGAAGTGCGACGTACCACGTGCCTCCGGTAAAGCTCCGATGCCGTACGGCTCGAAACTTCAATTAGCCATTATTGCGTGCATAACGCCCACCCACTCGGTAATTAAGACTGTCGAAATTAATTTCGTCTAGGTTTTCGGCTTTAATATCCTGAGGCCTCCTACCCGATCACCTCGCAAATCGAATGTCCTGCTAATTGATATCGCATAACTGCTATCCCGATTATTTCCATCAGAGACCGATTCTGAATGATTCTACTGCATTCAACCTAGTGGCTGACCACTTACGGATTATACTACGGCATTCAACCAGCTGACTTATGCACCATTCTATTAATTATGACTTTGTCCAAAATGATTATTGATTTTCATTCGGCAGCTGAAAGCCTCTATAACATTCTACGGATATTAACTTGCATTCAACCTAATGGTGGACCAGTTACGGATTATACTACTGAATTCGACCTAGTACCGACTTGTACGCTAATCTATTAATTATGACTCTGTCCAATACGATTATTGATTTTCATTAGGCAGATGAAAACTTCTACAACATTCTACTGATATTAACTAGTATTCGTTCTAGTGGCTGACAAGTTACAGATTATACTACTGAATTCGTCCCAGTACCGACTTGTACGCTAATCTATTAATTATGACTCTGTCCAATACGATTATTGGTTTTCATTAGACAGATGAAAACTTCTACAACATTCTACTGATATTAACTAGCATTCGTTCTAGTGGCTGACAAGTTACAGATTATACTACTGAATTCGTCCCAGTACCGACCTGTACGCTAACCTAAAATTATGACCCTGTCCAATATGATTATTGATTTTCATTAGGCAGATGAAAACTTCTACAACATTCTACTGATATTAACTATCATTCGTTCTAGTGGCTGACAAGTTACCGATTATACTACTGAATTCGTCCCAGTACCGACTTGCACGCTAATCTATTAATTATGACTCTGTCCAATACGACTATTGATTTTCATTAGACAGATGAAAACTTCTACAACATTCTACTGATATTAACTAGCATTCGTTCTAGTGGCTGACAAGTTACCGATTATACTACTGAATTCGTCCCAGTACCGACTTGTACGCTAATCTATTAATTATGACTCTGTCCAATACGATTATTGATTTTCATTAGACAGATGAAAACTTCTACAACATTCTACTGATATTAACTAGCATTCGTTCTAGTGGCTGACAAGTTACAGATTATACTACTGAATTCGTCCCAGTACCGACCTGTACGCTAACCTAAAATTATGACCCTGTCCAATATGATTATTGATTTTCATTAGGCAGATGAAAACTTCTACAACATTCTACTGATATTAACTATCATTCGTTCTAGTGGCTGACAAGTTACAGATTATACTACTGAATTCGTCCCAGTACCGACTTGTACGCTAATCTATTAATTATGACTCTGTCCAAAATGATTATTGATTTTCATTAGCCAGTTGAAAGCTTCTACAACGTTCTACTGATATTAACTAGCATTCGTTTTAGTGGCTGATCAGTTACGGATTATGCTACTGAATTCGACCTAGTATCAACTTGTACACTGTTCCTTTTCGTTTGGCAGTTGAAAGCTTCTACAAAAGTCTACAGGTGGTCCAGTTACAGGTAGTTGGCTTGAACCACTTGTAGATTTTCTTAGTAATTGGAGTCTTTTGATTAATTCTGGATTATTAGTACCAGCCGAATTGATTATTAAATTTATATTATTCCTTTAATCTCACGACTAGTTTGGAATGTACGTGTCTGACCACTTTTGGATTTTTCCACTGGTTTACCGATGCAGTTACAGCTTTCCTAAAAATTGAATTACTAAAATCTACATTTCCGATATCCTATGGAAACAAAAAATGGTACGTGTCTGATCTTTCTTTACCCGACTGTATCCGCGGTTGTTGGTCACCGTCGCGAAAATAAAGGCCTTACAATTGGCCGGTGCATCACAGCGACATTGTTGCCGATTTCCATGGTATCGGATAGGGACTGGTCGGAAAACAGGTAATCGATAGTTGGCTGGGAGAGCCGTCCGTGAATTCGTTGTGTGATCCGTGTTGACGTGCTCGTCTAATAAGTTCGTCCCCAGTGGTGTTTGCACGAAGAACTAAGTAAATTAACGCCGCAGTAAACCGAGGAAAGTAATAACGAGGGGGGCTAGGAGGAGGTGGAGGCGGTAGCTGTGGATAGCGAGGAGGAGGAGGAAGAGGGGTAACCAAGGACGATGATACGGCGAAATTTATTCATAAGCAAACTTCAGCGGCGATTATGCGAAAAGGGAATGCTCGCTTGGGGAGCCGGAAAGTTTCGACTGGAAGATCGAAGTTTTATTCAAACCGTCTCGGTTGCCGGCTCTGCGATATTAGTAAGGGACCGCAGTCACTCAACAAGCTGTGTTATTAGTTGAAACACGCGGGATTGATGTGTTTATTCAGCAAGGCACCGTTCGGCTCGGTTTGCACTCCGGTAGCAGTTCCGGTAGCAGTTCCGGTAGCAGTTCCGGTAGCAGTTCCGGCAATTCTCGTCGGGGAGGGAGCACGATTTGAGGAGAATACAGTTTCCCATTCCCTGATTAGTCACGTGACATACGCACGACACAGACGGAACGTGTCATGTGACCCGGAATAGCGTCGTCGAAAGGGATGGTGGAGTGGGGGAATGACGTCGTAGAAGGGGAAGGTACAGTGGGAGAATAGCAAGATAAAAATTGTCTGCATCGTTTGCAGAAAGTAGAAACCAAATTCAATGTTATTTCTTCCCTTAATGATTTTAATAGAGGACAAATCATATATTGACGTAATCAATTTTTAGAATTTTCCAACAATTTTGAATTTCATCTACTCAATCTTGCTATAAATGCATGAAGATTCGCAGTCTACTAATGTCATAGCAGTTGATGCGACGTAAAAAAAAATAACTGAAAAAGTAAGGGGAAACTAGAGTGGGGGAACATCGTCCTAGAAGAAGTTAGAGTGGGGGAACATCGTTCTAGAAGAAGTTAGAGTGGGGGAATATTGTCGTATAAGCGGAAGCTAGAGTGGGGGAATAACGTTGTAGAAAAGGAAGGTAGAGTGGGGGAATAGTGTCGTACAAGGGCAAGGTACAGTGGGAACATTCTAGTTCGCAACTCGCACGGCCAGAAGCGTCTCGACGCCTTTAAAACGCGCCGCTTTAAACGCTCATTGATTCCCGGCTGGCTTTATCTGCGATTTAATATCCAGCTCGCCGCGCGCCGAGCCGTGCCGTCGCAATGAAATCGATGTCCTCTCGATCGAGTTACGGCTCGGGGACATTTAATTAAACTTTACAGGGAGTACAATTAGTAAAAACACAGGGAACTCTTTCGAAGGCCTCTCACAGCCAGGGCAGAGGAGAGAGTGAGAACGCCCTACGTTACTTACCAAATAATTATTCCCGTGCTGAAACGGGACTCGAATCGGAACTCGAATTTCCCCCGATACAATTGCGAGACAATTTCTCTTGCAAATTGCACGGGGAGAAAGAAAATTGAGAAAAAGTTTCCCCGTCACTTCCAGTTTCCTGCTTCGCAGCAATTACATGGACGCGCCAGCTCGTACACTGTTCGTTCTATGTAATCACTGGGCCCCGTCCCTCCATTATGCGCGCACCAACTTCGCGACACAATTGATATTACCGCTGCGATCGATTTTTTACTCGAGCGCACGCTCGAGAAAACAGTTTCGGATTCGATAATTACTTGGTTCGCCGAATACGAAAATTAACGCGGGAAGAGCCTATCATCTTCGTCGTATACTGATTCGAAATAAGGCGACAGACGGTTCCGAGCTATCGTCTTATATCGGACCAAAACCGTAGAATCAATAGAAAAATTATACAATGAATTCCAGAGCGTATCCTGTGTAACGAAGGGTGGGCTAACCAAATATTAGCGTGTACATTTTTAATCAAATATTTCTGAAAATCTTCTATCACTGTAGATCGGTGGAACAACGCGAAAACGGTCCGTTTGCGCGGTTCCCTTCAACCGCCATCGATCACCCAGTTCCCAAACCGAACTCCCCCCAATTCGTTTCAACCTTTTTGCAAAGCTTCGACGGTTTGTCTTCGCGATTCCACGGCGCCTCGGCCGATTAGCATAAGCATCAATCCTCCAAACCGACGACTGCCGGTTTTTGTCGTTCGGGAACGAGAGCGGGCGACATATTTTCGGCGCCGAACATTAAGACAGGCAATCGGTGACGAAGCGTTTCTCGATAGACGGGAACATCGTCCCCGGTTTGCCGTTCCATTATGGCCCTCGATCTAACCTTCTGATTTGTCGCGTGTGAATAAAGATGCGTTTCACGAGCGATTTACCTCCTTTAACGCGGTTACCGCCGAGTTCCGATGATCTACATGTGGATCGAAACTGTGCTCGCACCGGCGAAGCGTATTGGCACGACTTCATTTTCGCAAATTTATTATATTTTTACAGTCCTGTATTTTTGTTTAGTTGTTAGAATTAATTTCAGCACGTCACCACCGCTCAGAAACTATTCACTTTTAAGAAATTGATTGTTTTAGATTGAACACCTATTAGTTTGAAAGATTTTTCATTTTGTCTCAGTTTTTAATATTTAGGTCTGGCGAAAATAGGGAAAAATGGTAAAAGTTATATTAATATTTAATAAGGACACAATTTATCACTCATTAATTACTAGGCAGCGGATCTTTATGCAAAATAACAACTTTCTAGAAGTAAAATAGAAATTTATTTACTTTCTTAATACGTTTAATTGGTTGAAAATTATGTAACCGCATTTTTTAATTCTTCGAATGTATTTACTGTTTTAAATTACACCTACTCATTTTTGTCATAAGCGCATAAAATCCGCACTTTATTAATTACCCTTTAAAAAAA
Source organism: Lasioglossum figueresi (assembly GCA_028455805.1). Lineage (NCBI taxonomy): Eukaryota > Metazoa > Arthropoda > Insecta > Hymenoptera > Halictidae > Lasioglossum > Lasioglossum figueresi. The sequence continues at coordinate 17,025,200 of CM052194.1, forward strand.
TCGCGATAACAGCACATCTTTAGTGGTCTACCCCCTTAATACAGTGTGGTAGAAGCTGATTTTGAAGTTTCGCGAGAAAAATGATTATCCAGTCGCGATCTAACGTGATCGCGGACCGATCGGCCGGTTCGTTCGTTGTTATCTCGCGGATCGATCGGGCCCGCGCAGCGCGGAGCCGTGAGTTCGCGCGAAACTGCGAACGAGTCGAATAAATTTCCGCGCAAGGATTATATACGGTCGGACCGGAAACGACGCTATTCATTTCCGGCAGCTGTGACGTTTAATCCGATGGTACCGGGGGAAATCTAGCATGCGCCTCCCTTCTTCGTTAACCTTCGCCGCAAAGCGGTTTAATGAGAAATAAGAGGCGCCTTGCATCCGTGAATCATTCGAACTGGCGGGCAATTAAACTTCTCATAAAACTAAACCTTCGGCCTCGTGTTAATCTCGCCGAGCAGCTGGCTCCCGGACTAATATTCCCACTGAACGGCGACATAGCCGCCAGTTTTTCTTTCATTTTTCATGACAGTATTTATATTCGGAAGCAAGTACGATACTCCGGCAGACTCTACTAATATCCACCACCGTCTCGAGTTTCTTGCTAGTACGCCATCGTGAAACGCATCCGCGAGACTCCGACCTGTTTTGTTGCCGTGTTCCCTATGCTGCACGATTTTAAATTCTTCAGAAATTTAATACTTTCACTGACACCCAGACCCCAACCACATAAATGGTCTGTCCCTTTAATGAATTCGAAATATTTTGTGCAACTCGATATTTAAAAAAAATACTGCAAATACTGGAAAAAATGTTGCAGAAGTTTCTACCCAGCTCGAATTAAAATATGTTTAAAAAATCTGTGCTCAGGGCAACAATATAGAGCTTCGATTTTGTTGCCGAAAGTATATTATCACTAGACTGCGGATGATTATGCAATTTCTAATTTTTCTAGACAAATTTTACCTTTGTAGACACAAAATTAATAAAAATCAATAAAAATCGTACCAACTTCTATTGAATATAGTATTCTAATATTTTTTTGAAATTTGCATACGATTTCATGAAGATCCGCAGTCTAATCATCACTAATACTAGTTTCAAAACGTTCGATTTCAATAACTCTCTTTCAAATGAATAATGCAAATTGACACTCTCAGAACGATCCAACGTGAAATATGTTTGCATATGATAAATTGGAAAATTTATCCCGTGTAATTCAATGCGTCTCTAATTTGCTTGAAATTAACTTCAGAGCGAACGAGTATGTTTACACCAGTTCAGTGGTTTTACGCTAATGGGAAGACCTGTGAAACGTTTACCGAACCTGATGCTTCGGATCTACTAATTCTATCGTTGATCAAATATTTAATTTGTTGCTCACGAGCTGTACGTTGATAGAAGAGACCGCATCCTAGAAATGGCTCTATACCGATAGGCTGGATCGATGGATTCGTTCTTACCTGAAATCAGAAGAAAATTTAATTCAAAATGTATTCCAGTATTTCAGAATTCATTGTCGTCATCATTGAATAATATTAAACATATATTTCTAGAAATTGATTCAAATGTTTTCTTTCAAATACGACAGAACTTTCCCTCTAACTTAATATATGAACTGTTTTCATTGTTTTCAAATGCACAATCGGAGTTCTTACCTAAAATCAGAAGAAAATTTCAACATTTTACTGTTCAGAGTTCATTGTCATCATCAATTAGTAATATTAAATATATATTTCTATAAATTAATTCAAGTATTTTCTTTCAAATACGACAGAACTTTCTCTCTAACTTAATATATGAACGTTTTTCATTGTTTTCAGGTGCACAACCGGAGTTCTTACCTGAAATCAGAAGGAAATACCAACATTTTACTGTTCAGAGTTCATTGTCATCATCATTGAATAATATAAAACATATATTTCTATAAACTGCTTCAAATGTTTTCTTTGAAATACGACAGAACTTTCCCTCTAACTTAATGTATGAACTGTTTTCATTGTGTTCAGATGCACAATCGGAGTTCTTACTTGAAATCAGAAGAAAATTTCAACATTTTACTGTTCAGAGTATACTGACATCATCATTGAATAATATTAAACATATATTTCTAGAAATTGCTTCAAATGTTTTCTTTCAAATACGACAGAACTTTCCCTCTAACTTAATATATGAACTGTTTTCATTGCTTCCAGGTGCACAACCGGAGTTCTATTACACCGAGCATTCAACTGACTCTCGTAACACGCAGACACGAGCAGACTATCGAGCCTGTCCGACACAGAACCTGTCCCTTAAGGGACTCGTTGTTAGGCAACCTAACGACGGAGCCTTCCTCCGCGACGCGCGAAGTAATGCAACGTCGTGGTATCACAATGGACCGTCCATTTGTTAAGGTCTTGCGTGTCTCTGCGTCGCGAAGAATCTCGTAATGCACGGGCAAAGCTTCCTGAAAGCATTCGAGCAGTAGTCGCGCCACGACGGCGTTTCTGCCTTTCCACGGACCAAGAAATTGAGAAGCTTGTCCGTGGCGTTCCATTACGCGGTCTAGACCGAATCCTGGCATGCCGATGCTTCTCTGTGATCCCTGGGAGTGGGTCAACAGAGGAGTCAAAAGGACTCGGAAGATTATCCAGAAAACCAACGTTTCCGCAGTAATTTGTAGACATAAGTCAAGAGACGGAAGTCTTCGGGCTCTGTGGCTCATGTTCTGACAAGAGAAGTCGAAATCTTCAACCTTAGAGTCAAAAACGTAAACACACAATAAGATTTGCGATTGCTCCTTTATGAAGGAGCTTCATCTCCAAACATGTCGTAGAAGAGAAAAGAAAATTTATGTTTCTTATATGGCTATATTTATTTATTTTAATGCTTAAATATTCATTAGAAACGAATCAAATTTTGTTTCGTTTAAACAAAAAGGCGTAACATTCGTATCTGTTAGGCTTTGCGAAGGGTGTTACGGAAATTTGAAGGTCACGTCGAGTTATTTAAATGGCGTGGAGAGAGAAATATTGTGATTTAAACATTGCGAAGGTATTTCAAAGATCTCGAGGTCATCTTGAGTTTTTTAAATGGTATGGAAAGAGAAAAACTGTGATGTAATCATTGCGAAGGCGTTTTAGAGATTTGGAAATCAGCTCGAGTTCTTCTTAGTCTCATTTTTGTTTTTTACTTAATTCGTATGTTATCTTAAGCGTACGAGATTTGTCTGTAAACGAAGTTTCAATAGACTTATCTCGATTTTCATGCTCTCGGGTCTGCGCTAATTGGCTTCGAAGTCTCCATATCTCTTTCCCGGAGTACGATTACACCGTAATTGTCTGCCGAAGTTCGTAGCAATTCGATTCTTCCCTACTTCGCTCGCCGATCGAAAGAATGACGGGACCGGCACGTTGGTCGTGTACTGTTCCAGATTGAATGGAAGTTTCGGTAGCGCAGAGGATTCCGACTTCGACTTACCGTCGCGAGCATCGCAACTTCGCGTAACCGTGAAGTTTATTTCTGGTAGCTGGAAACTTCGCGCTCTCGCAAAGAAGTTATACGATTCTCTCTGATCCTCCCAGGTACTCGTCTTCATTCGTCGATTCCGCTCGGCGGAGCACGCCAACCTGCCCAGACAATCCGTTCGAAACCCATAGACCCCGTGTTAATGAGAATTTCGATGTCCAACCGGAAAAGGTGGCAGCTAATTATAAAGACCAGAAATACAATGTTTCGCGGAGCAGTCTTTCAAGTCTCCGCCGAGAAAATTAAACGTAATTAGGCATCCGCGAGAGAACCGACTGTGCGAGCCCCGGTAATGATTAAACTTTTGATATACAGCCAATTAGAACGGGCGAATATCTGGTCGAGGATGATACGCGGTCGGGGCCGATATCTGATCAGTGAATCGCTATTGTCGACGACGCCATTTATTATAATCAAGCTACGGCTAATTGTCGATCCGGAAAAACTGATACCGGCCGAAAACATTGAAAGCACCGCGCGCAAAACGTTCCTGGTTATTAGCGAAATTGATTCGACCCGTTGATCGACCGAACGGCTGCCACCACACACTCTAAATATTTTCTTTCATTATATTTTCATTCATTATATTTTCATTAATTAAATTTTCATTCATTATATTTTCATTCATTATATTTTCATTCATTATATTTTCATTCAGTACCTGGGTTGATAAACATTTTTTTCGATTTGCACTTTTCGCGTGGCCAAGATGTCTCGATGAGAAACAATGTTTATTGGCCACATTGAGACTATACAGGGTGGGGCAGTAACTATTAGCACCTCAGATATCTTTGAAACTACAAGTTTCACAGAAATATTTGCTGAAACAAAATTGCACAGTAAGAAGGTGGCCATCCGGTGGCGATAGTAGTTTTTTTGCAGGTGGACGTACTTCGGACATTTGAAGGTCACCTCCATTTTTTTTAATGGATCGGTATGTTTTGGCTTCCGTATCACGATAGAGGATCTCAAAACGAGTTCAACGACCTATTACATAAGGTCATTCAAGGTCATAGAAAGTAAAGAAATGCGATAAGAAATCGCGTTGCGTTTTGTCGATGGGCTATACGTCAGATTCAAAACAATGAGTCTTTTCTTAATACCGTCTTATTTACCGATGAAGCAACATTCACAAATCACGGGAATGTTAATTTACACAACATGCATTTATGGACAACGGAAAATCCACATTGGCTGCGACAGGTTGAACATCAAAGACAATGGTCTGTGAATGTATGGTGTGGTATCATAGGTGATAAAATTATTGGTCCTTATTTTATCAATGGAAATTTGAATGGCAACATTTATGCTAATTTTATTAAGGATACATTGGGTCTTTTGCTAGAAGAGTTACCTTTACTTACACGACAAACCATGTGGTACCAACATGATGGATGTCCTGCACATTATTCATTGATTGCGCGAAGGGAACTCGATGAAAAATTTCGAAATCGTTGGATTGGACGCGGCGGTTCAATATCGTGGACAGCTCGTTCACCAGACTTAACACCTCTAGA
>CM052194.1:17030323-17063127 GCA_028455805.1 Lasioglossum figueresi
CTACTATAAACATGTTTCATTTACTACCAAAACCATAAGTATTATCGTATTTCTTTACTTTCTATGACCTTGAATGACCTTATGTAATAGGTCGTTGAACTCGTTTTAAGATCCTCTATCGTGATACGGAAGCCAAAACATACCGATCCATTAAAAAAAATGGAGGTGACCTTCAAATGTCCGAAGTACGTCCACCTGCAAAAAAACTACTATCGCCACCGGATGGCCATCTCCTTACTGTGCAATTTTGTTTGAGCAAATATTTCTGTGAAACTTATAGTTTCAAAGATATCTGAGGTGCTAATAGTTACTGCCCTACCCTGTACATTTTATTCCTGAAGCTGCATTCAGAAGAAGCATTAACAAAAGAAGACATATTGCATATTTTTCCCATTATTTATCTTTCTGGCGTATTTCAAACGCTATTCAATATTTTAGATTTTGTTTTCCTTAAAAATATAGTATTCTAAATAGGATATAGAATTTCGAAAATAAAATATTTCTATTTTAATCATCTGAACCACAAAATAAAATTGTAATTCAAAATAAAGAAAAATTTCGGAAAGTGTGTTGTATAGTGTTCAGTGATTCTGTAGACGAAAAGTTTCACCGGATCCGGTGTATCAACTTTTCGCACACTTATCGGGCCAGGTATTCCCGTTTCTCTCGGATCAAGCCGACGGAAGTGATCTGTGTCGCCGTTACGAGAAGATATGTAGCTTCCCGAACCGCGAAACGGAAATATATCTCCCCCTGATCTTTTGAATTACCAAATTATCCAACTCGAAGCGCTTTGAACCGTAGAAACCACCGTTTTTCCTACTCCGTTGAGAGTTCCGGGATGTCTTTAAAACTTTTCTGTCCTGTACCTTATTCCCGCTGTTCCCCTACGGACGGTGGGTCCTCCTCGGTGTTTCGAAAACGAGGGGTATTTGTCAGCCTGTGAAATATCGTTCTGTACAAGTTCTGATTTAACGTTGTTCTTCGCGACAGTTTCTTTGATAAAAGGAGGATGGTAAAAAGTGGCCGAATTTTTACCATCTCGGACTCAGATTATAAATGTTGGGAAGGTCGTCAAAAAGGTATATGAAGCGGAAAACACTTTTTAAATTCGTTCACTTCATTGCTTCGTAAAAAATGCATGAAATGTAAAAATTCCCACATGCTCGGATTTATGACACGCCGATTTTAATGGAATTCTTGTATGATACAGAGCTCAAAAAAATGTGTGACACGTACGTTTTTCTAGCTGCCGACATTCATATTCAGAATGTGAAAATAGGGGTTGATAAATTTATTTTATTGAATATCTTTGAAACTATTAGGGCGAGACGAAAATATCGAAATCCAATTTGTGCGTCTTTGAATGACGAGTTTGTTAAATTAATTTTTAAAAAAGTGTTAATAATATATTGTGACAAATTTTAAGAAAGTAGAGTCACATGAAATCTTGTTTTCAGTTGGAGTAATTTTTTGAAAATATTTATTAGCCATAATTCTCAATATTCGATGGAGCCAGCTATAATTTGGCGGCTTTTTGAGATTCTCCTGGGAAGGGCGTGTCCGTGTGCGGTTGCCGCGTGAATTCGCGGAATAAGGAATCGTCGAAGGGACGGGGGAGGCTTGTTAGGGACAGACCGGCGGCATATTGACCCGTCACCCTAACTGGAAATGATAGTACCTAATCGAGTGGAACGGCAAAAAGAATGAGAGGAAAAGAATGCTCCCGTGACGTTGGACGCCGTGGATAAAGGAGGTAAACGGCCCAGTAAATAAAGGCAGCAGGGACGCAAATGGCAAAAAGAAAGGATATTGCAGGTGGACTGCGAACTAGGTCGATTGTTTAGTTGATCAATAAGGGTTATCAACCTGTGCTTCTACTCTAATTAATCCGCGATCATCCGAGTATGCAGTTCAACTTCGTTTAATAGCGACGGTTCGCGAATTTCTTTGATCAGCCGCGAGGAATCCTTAATTTATCAATATTACGCGGACCGAGCAGCGAAACGACGAAAATTGGTTTTCTCGGGTTTCGTTTGACACGTAATATTTGCTCAGTTTTGAAACCCCTCGCGCGAAAGGACATGCGCGCCAACTAAGGTAAAATTACCTGGCGACGACGCGACGCGACGCGACGTATCGACCGTGGACGTCATAAAGCAAAGACCACCAGTCCAGATGCGCCAAATTAAGCGATTTTAACACATTACCGACCGGTGATTATTGCAAAATTTTGAAAAATCTATGGTTCATGGCTAAACACGTTTTCATGGAACCTTCAACAGCGACAGCGATTTCCATTCAGAACTAACTAGTCACGAAATCTTCGAAAATCTTCGAAAATCTTCGAAAATCTTCAATAAATGCTAAGATATAAAATATGGCAGAATTTAGTACGATTTTAATTTGTTTCAAATCTAAAAAGAGTATCACAGAAAATAAAATTCTATTTTATTCCACTTTCTTAAAATTCGTCTATAAAACTTGAAAATTTCATAAACATCCGCGGTCTAATTAACACGATTGTTACAATACATTTAAAAGCACAGCTAGAGAGACAGCTACATTTTCCTTGGACACCATTTCCGTTCAAAAGAGAATGACAAAGTAGAACTTCGTTCAATATGGAGTTTCGTTAAAACATTCATCTGTTAAAAGTTACTCCAGAAGTAAATCCATTAGGTAGGTACATTCACTGAAGAATTAGTTGGTAAAATAACGTGGGGAGGGACTGATAGTAACATTTAATTTAATTTATTCGAATTTCATCTTGAATTACAGGAAAGTTTCGTTCGCCAATAGACACAATGTTTGTAATTTACTCTTTGCTCGTTTCCTCGACATTAAAATTTATATTGCAGTGAAATGTATATATAAAACAGTGATCTATCGAAATACTTAATTTATAAAAATCTGTATTTTGTTGCCACTGAATCGCGCTGAAAACTGATAGTAGAATGGAAGTATGTTTGCACAATACTCGATTCGCACTAACAAGTCTAAATTCATGAGTCGTCACTGACATGACATGAAAATGGTAATTTAAACGAGGCACCAGAGACCCACGAGAGTTTCACAGAAACATACATTGGTAATTAATCTAAATAATATTCTAAATTCTCAAAAAATCATCGATGTTCAAATCGATAATTTCGTAACGAAAAATAGCACAATAAAGCTAGAACCCCCTTAAATCCTTTTGTTCGCTTTCAGTCGACTTTGAATTCGTATAATTACTGAAGTTAATTAAATTTCACAAAAAAAACGTGAAAAGACTGAACATGCAGCAGCGATTTCCATGGGAAAATTTTTTCAAAACAGCCCCGCGGTGTTCGCGTATTTTAATTAAAACTTTCCATTAAAGTGCGTTGAAAAAATTCTGTTTTATCGCGACTGGTTTTCGAATTATACAATTTCAACGTAGATTCGACATTGTAGACTTCGGGATACATTTTTATTTTTATAAATGTTCAGGACACACGTGGAGTTTGTATAACAAGGGACCGTTCACACTGCCGATAACGACGTTTGTTTAACAAAAACCATATCAAAACAGCGCAAACAAAATAGTAACAATAACGAACAACAACGAGAATAAACCGCGCGACGGATAAACGTTCGCGCAAATATACAGTGTACGGAAGACACGAGAACTCAAATAAAGTAAACTTTCCGGCCCGGTTAATTTTCGCCAACAGGCAAAGGTCGTCCGAAAATGGGGGTTGGAAAAACTTCACGATGTTTCAAGGACGTGGAGGGAAAGTCCTTCCCAGGCATAACGATAACTTTGTCCTTTGAGATCAACCAGCGGCAATTGTTGGAAATAACAAATGGCGCAACTTCTTGTCCAGTGAACATGTAAAACTTAATTAAATTTCCGTTGCAAATTAACTGTAAACCTCCTGCGGCCAAGGGACCGTTTTTTTCTTTTACGATTACATTTTTCATTTGTAGTTATATAAAATTAGATCAGATGTAAAAACGTAATTTAAAGAATTTGACTGTACTGTTGTATTATCTCTACCATTTTATGATTTCATACAATTACATAAAAAAAGATTACATTGAAAAAAGTAATTTAAAGAATTTTACTACATCGTCGTATTATGTCTACCACTTAATGATTTAACGCGGTTATATAAAATAAGATCAGATGTAAAAAAGTAATTTAAAGAATTTGACTGTACTGTTGTATTATGTCTACCATTTTATGATTTCGTGCAGTTGTATAAAAAAAGAGACTACATTGAAAAAAGTAATTTAAAGAATTTTACTATATCGTTGTATTATGTCTACCACTTAATGATTTAATGCAGTTATGTAAAATAAGATCAGATGTAACAAAATAATTTAAAGAATTTGTCTGTACCGTTGTATTATGTTTACCATTTTATGATTTTATGCACTTGTATAAAAAAAGACTGAATGTAAAAATGTAATTTGAAAAATTTTACTATATCGTTGTATTATGTCCACCACTTAATGATGTAATGCAGTTATGTAACATACGATCAGATGTAGAAAAGTAATTTAAAGCTTTCGACTGTACTGTTGTATTATGTCTACCATTTTATGATTTTAAGCACTTGTGTAAAAAAAGATTGAATGTAAAAAGGTAATTTATTGAATTTGACTGTGCTGTTTTATTATTTCAACCATTTTATGATTTGTTGCAGTTATATAGAAAAAGATTGAATGTAAAAATGTAATTTGAAGAATTTTACTATTACTTATACCAAGTTAGAATTATTAAGAGATTAAATGTGTACATATTTTCTGTAGTTTGAAGCGAATGCATGCAATTGTAATTCTGCATCGGTTACATTAACTTTGCACGTTACTGATTGACGTAGACAGAAATTGCGATCGTTGACTCGGTTCCCGCGCGCATCAGATGCTTGGGAATGATAGAGGCTGGATGTTTATCGTCGGTGATCGATACAGACGACGGGATCGCCGATAGAATTCGATTAGAATTTTCGGAAGCGCCGGTATCCCGGTAGATATGTCTCCGTCGCTCAAGAATTATAGCAAATCAATATTGTAACGGGTTAGCCAAGCAGACGCTCGATAATTACGTCTCAATTAAGGGATCCGACCTAATTTCAGACGTGGCTCGTTGCCTGCTCAAGACCAGCTTCAAGATCTTCCGGCTCGGTGCGCTTCCAGAAACGTTTATACCCTCGGTTGTGGTAAATACCGTAAACGGCGATGAACTTGGGAACGATCCGCGCACGTAAACCGCGGTTTCATTATCTTCTGTCCTCGTGCCGGCCACAAAGTACGTACCCGTAAGAGGCAGGGTTATTCCACATTGGATATTACCTGGCCGGGATTATCGACGCTGAACGAATTCTTCTGCTCGCCGAGCGAAACGAACGGGCCGCGTCGTGCCACTTAAACGTTACGTATCCGCGCGGTTTCAAAGAAATTCCACGCATTGAAACGAAGCATAATTGCCTCGGAGGGAGGAATCATTCTTCCCGCGGTTGAATCGCTCGGGTACAATAATCGGGCGGACGTTTAAGCTTAATTAATCCCGGTCAGGCCTCCCGACGTTCCTGCATTTTGTCAAAATGTCCGATTCAAGCAACGACAAGAAAATACAAAAGGTTTCTTCTTTGGTGATTCACGTAATATTGGGCACAGCGGAAGTTTCAAGTTACCGTTCTCTTGAGAGATGAATAAACTGCGGATCTCTGTGCAAAATAAAAATTGTCTGCAGCGATTGCAAAAAATAGAAACTAAATGAAATGTTATTTTTTCTCTCAATGATTGTAATAGAGGAGAAAAATTTTCCAACAATTTTGAATTGAATTTAGTCAATTTTTCTATAAATGCATAAAGATGTCAATGGCGGCCTTGAAAAGCCTGGCAATGAAGAAGTTTCCTCGATTAAAAGTGAGCCGGACACATGTTTGAAATGCGAAAGTTCTGGAGATTGAATACGTGATTGAATAGGCAGAATGAGAAGGGAACGACAGGAAAATACGAAAATGTCATTATCAGCCGGAGGGGAAGGGCTTCAGTGGTCGCGGACGGCGAAGAAGCTCCTCGAGGAACCTCGAGAACTCTCCACGCGGTCGCCAAGCCCGGCGTACGTCTTAATAAGGACTTAATTTGCAAAGTATCCTAAGTAAATCTTACTCCGGTTACGGTTCCGTCTGAGTGGCCGAAAAGACGGCCCCGAGGATACCCCCCTCTCCGGCGACGCTATCCGTAGTCTAATTTGTATAAAATTTGCCTTTCGTCAAGCCAGGCGCCGCCCTTTTGCCGTGGACCAACTTAATTTAAGTTGAAAAGTCAACCTCGCACCCCTGGACCGTACTTTAAACACACTTCCGCGGCCCTGCGAACGCCACTTAGACAACGCCAGTCGTACATGTTATCTCCTCGAAATTGTCCAGCTCGGTCGTGTTTCACGGGCGTTATGGTTGCTCCGCGTCGGTCCAATTTTCGAAAAAGTCAGGCAAAAATCCGGTTCACTTTAGTGTAATTTATACGAATGTAATATTAGAAATTTTTTTTGGAGAAACTGCTGAACCTTTCGCAGTGGAATTTTGTGCACGTGTGATTTTCTAAAAGTCAAAATTATCGAAATTACACGAGATACGCAGGGCGCCCCACTCTCGAAGCTATTTTAACTAGAAAATTCAACATTCTCTATGATTTTTTAAAATTTGGTGGATATGAAATTGAGATAATATCTCATGCATTAAATAATTGTACAGTAATTTTTGTCTCGGAGTCACCACTCGAGTGCTGAGGGTTAAATATCTCCCTTGGTTTTGGTGATGGATAATAATTTTTTACTTTTTCCCTAGGACGAAGAAATTCATGGGAAGGTCACAAGTGGTACGAATCCATAACAATTAAGTGATACGGCCCGTATTCCCACGGGCAGAGAAGTGTAATACTGGGTAAAAAGGTTGAATAAGCGTCGAAGTAGTACGAGTCTACATTAATAAAACAGAGGATGGAATTTTTGTTCTGGAATAATTAAGACTCAAGCGGTATATATCGCTATGCAGCCAGCCTTATCGACGTAGTAATACTAATTAGAATTCTATGATCTATTCTAGCCTCAGGAAATTTTTCTGATACGCTAATTCAATTTCTGGAGACAAAATTCGACGGTTTCGAACGCGTTGGGAATATTTCCAAGAAAATATGGTAATTTCTATTAGAACTGAAAATTTCAAACTTTAAATGCAGAAACTAGTCTTTTACGAGTTCATTTAGCAGTATATTTTTACTTTGTCCTATTCAGTGAATTTCAGAGAATCACTTTGTTCCACGAATGAATGTGAATGAACAGAAAAATGAAGTGTAAGGTTTTTACATTACCACTCTCCTCCGAAAATTCTGTCAGCGGACAATCAAATAATTAACGAATTTGATTATACGAAAATGAGGGATTGAATCCAGGAGAATGATTTTATTTGATTTGAAATGATTGACTTGATTATATTATACAAAAATGAGGGATGGGTGAGGGTTAATAAGTGTGATCAAATTCAGAAGGTCGAACCTGTTCCGAAACAATCGATTTCGATTCTCGAGTAGAAATTCGCCCCAATCTCGCTGGAGCTGCCGACCGCAACGTTTCCTCTACGAGTGAACAACGTAAGTTTCTTGTGTGTCTCTTTGACGGGGCGCGTCCCTCGAGCGTGATCGGCGAGCGATCACCGTCCGATTGTAATTCCGTGCAGCGATTCCCGGATAGTGTCCCGCAATTTTGTTACACTTTGTTGCGCGCTTTTTGCACACCGCGCCGTAACCAACAGCGTACCGTACGTGACGGGAATAAGGCTGTGCCGTAAATGCCAGTTAACCCAACGAAATGATTCGCGGCGTGGAACCAGCACTTTCCTCTATTCCAGAAGCTTTCTCGATACATGCGACTAGCATCGGGACACTTACGGATGACTATCAAGATTTAAAATAGTTTATCCAGGATTTTAACCCTTAGCAGTCGAGGGGTCGCTCGGAGTCGCCACTAAAACTTGTTGCATCGTTATTCACAGTATTGCTTGCATTATTCAATATGTTTTCATCTAATCGATAGACAGCGGATTTGATGCATTTAAAATCGCAAGAATTTTAAAAAATACTGTAATAATATTTTTATATTAACACTAAACCTACCGACCATCAAAAGTGACTGATGTGTATAGTATTATAAAAATAACAAGATTCAATTTATTTATATTTCGTGCGAATTTTACTATATTATATACTGGAGTCAAAAAAGAAAACACTTTAACAAATTCAATAATTGTCAAATAAAAAATCTAAAATGGGTCATTTAACCCCTCGTGGTAGGTTTAGTGTTAAGAGAGAAAATAAATTTCTATTTCACTCCAGTTTGTTGCAATTCGGATAGAAAATATTTGTTTCGTATAAAAATCCGCTGTCTACTAATTATTAAACTTTTAAATATTGTACGAGGTATTATATCAATTGCATATCCATAAAAAAAATCATATAGAATGCAATTATTCTAGTTCGGAAGAAATGTTTAATTATCGGATTAAGACTATGATATACGCCGACCACGAGGGATGATTACGTGTAGAATTGATATTTAAATTGTTAAAGATGTTCCGATCGAGATACCTGTAGCATTGCGGCGCTCGAACCTTTCTTCGTAATCATACTTGAAATGGAAAATCGACCGGCGGAACGTACGACTGGAGTAAACTCACCGCCAAGTGGATACAGTCGATGTTTGATCAGACTTGCAAACTTGCAGCACGTCTTCATTGTGAAAAGTATGCAGATCGATCCGTCGTACGGTATAGTCAATGCCATCAATCAATATAGCCGGGAACAGAGATTAATCCTCGTCCACTATTAGTTAGTCGGACTAACGTATGCGGTACGCGAAAGTTGAAAACCGTCAGCAAGTTGAACAAATTAACAGACGATTAGCGCTCGTCTGACAAAATTCCGGAAACGTCGTCGCTTCGTCGCTTCGTTGCGAGAACAGAATTAATATCCCCGGGACGTCCTTATTCCTAAATAATAACGAGCATTCATTGTCCACGAGGTGTCAGTTAAATGACGTCGCGGCCAGTTGTAAAAGCCACGTGGTAGCTTGACTGCCTCGCGACGCTTTAAAGAGTGAAATATCGTTCCGCACGCCCACGAGGCTCTCCTCCGTCATTGTTCGCTCGAACAGGAAAGAGGAGCATGCCATCTTGCGAATCTGCCCTCCATTAATGGAAAATTTTTTTGTGGAATCAACTTTTTCGAGGAATTTTTCCAGGTCGTCACGAATTTTTCATAAATGAATCTATAGTCTTTTTGCAACTCTTTTGCGAGGATTTTCCTAGGTTTCCATTCATTTTTTATAAATAAACTTATAATATTTTTAAAATTTAAAAATTAAAATTATAAAATTCCAGTAATTTTTGATAAATAAACTTATAATATTTTTGCAACTCTTTTGCGAGGAATTTCCTAGGTTTCCAGTAATTCTTAATAAATAAACTTATAATATTTTTGCAACTCTTTTGCGAGGAATTTCCTAGGTTTCCAGTAATTTTTTATAAATAAATTTATAATCTTTGTGAATCTGTTCCAACTTTTTCCGAGGAACTGTCATGAATTTTTTAGTGGAGAGTAAGACGAATTAAAACATTGAAATATTAAAATTTAACGTTTCGTGGTTCACCCTGTATTCCATAGCAATTGATTCTGAACGATCTTAGCTCATCTACTCCTCCACTTGATTTTTATCGATTTTGGAGACATTTTCTTTACGATAGGAACAGAATATTGTATCGGATAAGCATTGAGTGCGATTCGGGTCGTACGGTCAAGCGCAGCGTTAAAATAAAATCTTGATGCTCCGTCGGTAAACTTAACGACGGTCTTTTACATAGACTGTCCATCAAGCAGCAAGAAACTGCCGACCCGGACTGTCCGGCGAACAATTTTCCGCTTTATCGCGCCGCACATCGGAAACACGTCAAACTTGCTCGCTGACACTTACCCGAATATTCCCATCAAGCGTCAGCCACCGTAAAACTTGACGCTGTTGAGCCGCGGTCCCGCAAACCGTCGACAAACAACGTTTGATCTCGAAAACGTGGGAACTCGTTTCGGTAAGGGGCGTAAAAAAAAGAGAAAGAGAAGTGACGGCCAGACTGTCGACCGAAACCGTTTCCTTATCACTGGGAAACACTCCCAGCGAGACGTAAAAGCCGTCTAATCGTAAAAGCTGCATCGGGACGAGACCGTGTCCTGTAGTAACCATAAGTCCCTCATGGAAATTTAGTGGCGTCTCCGAATTGGTTTTCCACGTCGTCGGCACATGGCGCCAAATATCAAAATGATATTACGCTCTTGTCCCTCTTCCTATAGAATGGCACATTTAACTAGCCAATGGTCAGACTTAAGTAGCATGAGTCAACGAATGTTCAAACCTGACGTCGTACATCTATATTTTGTATAATTTGCTACAGTCTTTTTATTCTCTTTTGTCATTTTGTCATGACAGTATATCATGTATTAGGTATGAACAATTTGAAACCGTCATAAAAATTAAAATTTTAATGCGTCGCCGAATGTGAAAATGATAGACACGGTTGTCCCCTTATTAAATTTTCACGTGTAAGCAGATACAGCCAGTATGTGGTCAGCCATTCCAAGTAGTACGAGTAAACGAATGTTGTGACTTGAGATTTATATAAATTGTTAGAGAAAGATTTTGTTTTTTTTTGTCGTTTTTCCATAAAAGTATTATGCATAAGGTGTGAACGAAATTGTACACATATTAAATAATCATTTTCCGTAGATATTAATCAAATAATTTCGAAAGAAACCGAAAAAATGAATAAAATCCAACAATTTAACACTAAATCTACCACGAGGTATCAAACGACTCATTTTATATTTTTTATTTGACAATTATTGAGATTGTAAGGTTGTTTTCATGGGAATTGGTGAATACATTTTTTGACTCCAGTATATACTATAGTAAAAATTGCACAAAATATGAATAAATTTAATCTCTTTATTTTTATAATACCATACGCATTAATCGCTTTTGATGGTCGGTCGGTTTAGTGTTAAAGTAAATAACAATGGAGGCCAGTGAGTAGACAATTTGCGGGTATAATGGAGACGATGCCTTCCACCCGGTGAATCATGGGTAAAAATGGCGTAGCCGTATAAGCGGGAAAATTCGATCGAGCCCGTGCGTCAGGCCTCTTTAGGCTTAGAAGAGATTTTGGTTAACCTGTCGTGGCTTAACGCGGTCTTGTGTTATGGGGTTCAGGCTGACGTGGGGATAACGTGGCCAGGCCAACTTCCGGTTGATGAATTGAGCTCGGATTAAGCTGACAGGACGAGAGGGATCGGTTGAATGGACACGGGGAGGAGTGCGCGCGTCTTGCGAGAAAACCACACTGACCTTTGGAAAAGCGTTATCCCTCCTGGAATAATCTTTCCAAAGGGTCGCGATAAATTGCTGACAAACGAAGAAACATAATCACCGGTTCGGAAAAGAAGATCGTCCAAACCGGTCGCGGAATTCAATTAAAAGTTCGGGTCCCTCGCGACGATACAAGCGGCGCGTTCGCGCGTGGTACTAATACTTCCGAACAGTTGTCGAGCAGTAGTGCAACTGGTAACAAGGAACAAGTGTCCAATTTTCCCATCGGGCGAAGGAAGACTGTCGGAAGTTGCAGTAATTAAGGTAACTTCGCTTACAAACGTTTCATATATATATATATAAACGCACTGTCCGTTTTTCCCCAGGAAAAAGACAAACTTCAGAGGCGAACTGTACTGTCGGGCCACTGGAGACGATGAAGCTAATACGATTATCGATATCCTCGGGATCCCTCGATCGCGATGGCAGACGATCAGATTAATTGCGAGCGGCGTAAGTTCATTGTCGGCTGACTGAAACCGCGGGGGAGGCGCGTACTGCGAAATCTCGACGAGTCGAGTCGAGTCGAGTCGAATCGAGTAGAGCCGAGTCGGGCTCGGCTGCAAACGTTGCAGTCGACGCATGATTGCTTCGGCGAGAATGCAATCTGGAACAGTGCACATTCCCGTTTGCCGTTCCTCTTCGAGATTTAGAGGCTCGTTGCCAAATGTCAGGGCGCCGAGCACCACCCAGTAATTAAGTTTACTCCAAGAAACGCTTCATCCGATTCTGGCCTGATTCTACCCTCCGCTCCCAAACCAAGCCACCCTTTGTCACCTACTACTTCGCCTTCCGCAGTCGGAAGAGAACGCTGCCGATGCTTGTAGGACATGCTCTTTGACGACGAGCACATCCGAAGGAGGCCTCCTTCCAGCGGAACTGCTAATAACAGCTGCCCGCGATCGATCAATTTGGCAATCAAGAGCGTATAGTGATTTTTTTTAAAAAATCGTCAACTACCTCACTGTATTAACCCCTTGTCATATTATCGTATCCGGAGTGTCCGATTTTTAACAGGAAAAAATGTCACACATTGTTATAAAACACATTGTCAATAAATTACTTCCGTGACTGTGTAACGTAGAAATTTAACTGTTTGCAATTTTCTTCGCATTGAAGACAACAACAATTGACCGACTGAATTTCATCAAGGAAACCAAAGTTATCGGCAGATCGTGGATTTTTATGCAAAGTAAAAATGTTCTGCAGAGGTTGTGGGAAGCAGAACCAAAATAATTGACAACAACATTGCTAGAATGCGGATCTTAATGCAAAATATAAAAATATTTGCACTGATTGCAAGACACAGGAGCAAAATAAACAATTGTTTATCTTCTTGACTATCTTATTGAACTGGAACTAATACACTGATGTCCTTAAATCTCTTTTTACCATGACCACTGCTTTCAATTGTGCGTATACATTTTTATCATAAATGCATAAAATCCGCAGTCTAAACATTACTATATTCTTACGTTGTTCTAATCTTTTACGATTGTACATTTCACCCAGCCACTTTCTTCTGAAATGTATAAAATTCCGCAGACTACTTACCAAACAAATAATTTACGCAACAATTCCAGCAGTGATTAAACCGCGACAGCTTGTACAATAAAAGAGATGTTCATGCGAAAGTACGAGAGTGTTCGAAGTTTCTCTCGTCAATTCTCTGGAGCTGTCCGAAAGTTGCCTCCGTTGACATTCGCGGTAACTTTCGTTCCGGTGCTCAGTTCCTCGGCGGTTTCCGCTTCAATTTTTCCAAAAACCAACACGGTGTTTCATCAGCGTGGAAAAGTTAACGCTTCGTACCTACCTAGTACACCCGGGTGCTTGTTATTTTCAATTTTCCCGGGATCCACCGCGAAATTCCCAAGTCGTATCGCGACGCGCATCGTGTCTTCTAAAAATCACCCGGAGCTAGTGTTGCACGGTGGAAGCTTCCGGCGGAAACTTTTGCCATGTTACGTGTCTGAGCTTTTCCTAAAATTTTCCGAGCGGCCCGTCGGTGTTTCTGCAAATTCCAGAAACGCCAACGGAACTTTCTCAGGGAGCCGCGCGTCACCACGAGAAACGAGCAAGAAGCTCGCGCGACGAACGTCTGCGGATGGAAAAGAGCACCGAATTTCGCCATTTACCCGAGTCCGGATCCCTTTGAAATAACAACCCCTCACCCCCAGGGTTTCACAATCTCGAGAAACGCGCAAGTTTACCCAATCGACCGGCGAGCGTCCCGCGCAGCACTCTTTCAAATGGCAACGCGGCTTTTCTAATTAATCGACCGTCGTGATCGATCAATTGGCTCTTCTCCTAAGCACCGACGATTTCAGTTGTCTAGAGACAATTCGGATCTCAAGTCTCGCTCACTCAAGAGCTCGCCATTCTCGACGGAACTCGCACCATAGAACTTTTAACAAACTTATTCCTGTGATTAAGCCCAAACTTTTGCGAACGGTGATTCTTAAAAAAATATTCGACACATGTCTCTTTTTATCGGCTATTGTCGACATCGAAAGGGTGAGAACATCTCTCAAAATTAGATTGGTCATTTACAACGTTCGATCGAATATCTTGGAAACTGTTAGAGCTAAAGGAATTATTTATGGCCAAAACGAGTAGATGCAATTTAAAACAGTACGAACATTCGAAAAATTTAAAGATACTATTTCTCTCTATTTTAAAATTTCTATTTCACACACTTGAGTTTGTCATTCACGTAAAAAAAATTTTATTTTGCATAAAGATCCACTGTCTACTTATGAGCAATAGATCTGCGAAAACAGATTTCAAATATCAAATTCAAAAATTCGAATTTCTTTGGACAATCCAAACCTTTTTACATTTCTTTAATGAAATTTGGTTTAATGAATATATTGGCGTGAAAATTCATATTTAAATCCGTGCGAACAATTCCATTATCCCTATATGGATACGGCAGAGAATGTGTTAAATTATTTTTTTGAATAAGGAATTAATAAAAATCGGTATCGAAATTTTTTTCATTGTCGCGATTAGATATATATACACAGACATATGGGTACTCGCCGAATTGTCTTCTGTGCGCGAAAAGGGTTGGACGACGCGTTCGAGTTTTCGGGGAAAAGTTAAAAAAATCCTCGCGTAGCATCGGATCGCGAATCGAGGTCGCCGCGGTATCGTCGCCGTGTGTGACGTTCCACAGCTGTCACACCATAATCGTTCGAAGCGTGAAATTACGGTGGAATCGATATTCGAACTGGACCAGGTTTTTGCAGGCCAATGGGAGGGCTCGGTGAACAAGAAAATGCCGATTCGAGTCAGACTTGAAATCGAGCCGATCCTCGAGAAATTAACCACTGCGTTTCGCGATTTTCGCTCCATCCCGATACTGAAACTACTGGGGGACCTCGGTTTCAAATTCAGTTTTCGCGCATGTAACAGCTGCTCAACACTTGCTTCTCCACGTAGAAAGTTTTCAGAGTATCACGCTTGTATCGTTATATTAGTTGTGTTTCGTCACGATTATTAATAAATATTTCTTTCAGACTTTTTAGATTATGCGAACATGTTTAAAAAATTAATATACACTCCTAAAAATGGTACTTACTCTTTTTTTTAAATCTGGGAATAGTACTTGTAAAGCAGGTTAAAATACACGAAACAGGAAGTGCAATATAACCGTCCTCTACTGGCGAAATTATAAAGATAAATGAATAAAGTTTTCATAATTGACTCACGAGTGCTATTCCAACGTCCTCGTAGTGGTAATCCAGAAATCGCGTTTCTTCCTACGTTCACAAACGTGCGTTTTTACTGCGCACACTATCTAGATGAAAAAATATATCGAAAATGTACAATAAAATTTTGTTATCCGAGGCCGCGTTTTTGGGGAAAACGAATTTGAAAATTCGTCGAGTACGCGTGCTATGGAACTGAAATCCATGGACTGTCGATTCTACTTCTTGTAAATATCGATTCACGCGAGTATGACGAATTTTGCGAAATCGATTTTCTGAAAAACGAAGCCTCGGGCAATACAATTGTACAGTTTCTATTTGTCATATCAAACTCTTCCCGGTTATGCTACCTGACATACAATTTTCTGTATACCAACATTCTCTCTTTTATTCAAAATTGTAAGTAAAACATGTGCACTCGTCTCGAGGAACATACTTTATGGCGGGTATAAATTTAGTGTGAAAGTATCTCTGAAATATTAAGGTGTCTTTTTACTTCTCGATCCCTCGCTGCACGATTAGAATCTCTTTGTCTGTGTCAGAGAAGAATGAAGGAAATTTATATTTACCGTGCACTTACTATAGATCGATTATATTGTATACAATAGTGTGCACTCGTTAATTTTAAAAAACTCGGAGTTGTCTGTCGAGCGCAATAGGTTAATTTATTTTATCGAGGGAAACGGTAAGGAGAGATAAATTGTTAAACTGAAAATTGGAGCAGTTTGTCCGCTCCTGGATGCTCAGGGAAGACATCTCGAGTCCCCGCGAATAGTCACGTATCGATGCATAAAATCGTGATGGGCAAAGAAATTTCACGAGCGATTTTTATTAACATATCGTATGTACGTAATGCGAACGTGTCATGGAGTGACATTTATAACGTTCCCGGTGGTTGTTCTTCCGGCGTCGGACCACGAACACCTCGACGAAGGAATTTTATTATACACTTTCGGTAAAATGCGAATTCCGCCGTATGAATACCAATGCGTTTAGACATTGCGACTTCGCGGCCGGTAATATTTATGACCCCTGGTTCTCGGTTCCCCGACCATTTCGGTTTCTTCCCGCTGCTGTCTCGGTGTTCTGCTACGAATTGTGATCACGCCGCTGTATCGGCAGATGCGCTCTCAAATAAAATGGAAACGAGACCGTTCAGAACGGTAAACGAATGTTCGCTGGTAATAAATCTCGTTCTCAGCCATCCGATTAAATCGTTGGTACCAGTTTTCGACAATGCGATAATTAACCCGGTAGAACGTGATTTACAAAAGAGACCTTCACACCGATCGCGATGACCTTGAAATATATTGTCAAGGTCTGAAAAGTCTGAACAACTTTTCCTTACTTTTACTAAATATTCGCAAATATACTTTTTAAGTTTGTTGTTTTAATTTTCAGTTTAAGTTAGGTCCGAGTTAGCTCTGGTATAAAAATATAACTGCAATTTTTATCAAATATTGTGCACAATTATGATTAATAGAGATTCGAAAAATTTCAGTTATTATTTTATCGACGTCGAAGTAAAAATCTGTCCCCATCCCATACCCGACCCAGACCTCGCCCCAAAATTCGCTGTAACGGAATCAACAGTTTTTCACAAATATCTAAATAACGTATAGGGAAGAGTTGTTCACACGATCTTGACAATACATTTTGAGGTCACCAGAATGGTCGAGGAGGAGCCTGATCTAAATAATTAGTCGAGCATTTCACATGCAGCGACTTAATAGCTTTGCTATCCCATGTACGTGTCCCATTGCTTTCCGTAAAATCGGAGTTCTGTCGTCGTAAATCCACGGAGACGGATTAATATTAGCGGCTACAATCTCGGTCCTCGCAGTGCCTAATTAGAGGAGTATTTTCGCTAGTTCAACGGGCGGAGGGGGGATTTCTTTCGAGGGATGGAACACGTAGATTCCGTCATGCGAGTATTTAACTCCGGACTAATGCCGTCTGCGGTTTCCTGGCTAATTGTGAGTTCAGCGATCGCATGGGCGGCGCGCTCGTCTTGATGCCTGTGATTCTCGGGCAATTACCGGCGACATTTTGTCTGGCACGGGGGGTATCGCCAGGTTTCGAGCAATTAGTTCCGACTGCGGCTGGGCGGTGCCTACTCCGGGCAAACAACCGGTTCATCCGGCCGGAACTTTTGAGAGCCGGGTCAAGCCGCGATTAAGTACGCGTGCTCGACGAACCGCCGCGATAGGCCGTACAAGTGTACATCCGAATTTCGTGCTCGATAGCCTCTCGCCGGTGGCTCGCGTGTACCACGAATAAATCTGTTTATCTAATGGCCGGCTCTCGCAAGGAGACGGCCCCTTATCGGCCCCGTACGCCAGCCCGCGTTCTTTATTCACGTCGCGAATTTTATTCACCGGCCGAGCGTAAACCCGCCCCAACGATAACATTGTGACGCGATACCAACCCCCGCGGCCATGTTTCCTCCGCACGCCAGATAAGTCTGTTCTCTTTTCGCTACCGATCGACAGCTATTTGACAAGTTACGGTTCCGTCCGACGGCCAGACCATTGTGCGCAAGGTCTCTTCAGCAGTTTTCGATAGCTACGCCCACCACCGGATCAGCACAATTTTTTCTCGACGATATCCATTAGCTTCGCCCTTTATATGCAACGCGCACCTACATCCGATTTTTCTTTTTAGAAAACCACCGGGACAAATCGTGCTGTTCTCGAGGCTTCCGCTCCTATCTCTCTACCGATTTTTTCGTCAGTCTTCCTACTCTACGATCCACTTCTACAACGATATCCCCTCTCCGCCACGGTTAGGTCCCATGAAAATCACTGAATTCGAGGAAACTGAATTTTGAGAATCGATATCGACAATAATTAATTTTTAATTCTCCAGTCATCGAGCCTGGCCACTGCCAAGGTATTTTGAAAACGCTAGCAAGTAGGGTCACTTTATATCCACCCCGTTATTATGCATTACTAGACAGCGAATCTTTATGCGAAATAACAAGTTTCTGTCTGATTTGCGACAAACTGCAGTGTTATGGAAATTGATTTTCTTTCTTAATACCTTGAATAGGTTGAAAGTAATATAACAGTATTTTAACACATCACCGACCGGTGATTATTGCATAATTTTGAAAAATCTATGGTACACGACTAAACACTTTTTAATGGAACTTTCAATAGCAACAGCAATTTTCATTGCGAACTAACAAGTCGTCCTCGATAACGTCGTCAAATAGTTTCATTTAAGACTACAATGTAAAAGATAGTGTCTATGCTTTCTTTTGGTACAGCACAATTATTGAAAATCCTATTAACAGCAGGTAAAGTGTCCGGTAGGTAAAGTGTTAAAATTCGTCTAATGTTTTTACTGTTCTAAATTACACCTACTCATTTTTTTTATAAATGCATAAAATCCGCTCTCTATTAATTACTTAGTTATTTAATCATCTTTGATGTCAAGAGGACAGCTTTACTAACTTATTGCTGTATTCTCCGCAAACAATTTCTGCTTCGATGATATTATTTCCTACATGTGTATCGTTTACGAAAACTGTTGATGATTATAGTTACCTATGTTTTTCTTTTTATGATGCTGCTTCCACCACGAAACTGAGTCCACCATGAAAAACAGAAAACAAAGTATGTGTATCCTTAAGAACATCATGTTAAACAATAATGAATTTCATCAGAATTTTACCTAGCGTATTTCGTCAATAACTCCTGAACGAAGCCGAGGTATTTTCATACAGGAAAAAGTTACTTCTAATATCCTCAGGAATCGCCATGTTCAGGGAAGTACATTTTTCGGACAGCGAGTCTGCGCGAAGCGTAAACAAATTCGACTATTTATTTGGTCTCGTTCTAAACGTTCCCTCCCCAGATCCCAACAGAAGCATACATAATAAATAATAGGTAATTAGGATGGAAGAGCATACCTCACAGGAGGATCGCTGTTCGATTACGCCGCAAGCATGTGCGTGGATTAAATTCCGCGTGTGTAGACTTTCGTATTCGCATATACACTAATCGTTTCTACCCTGTTTCTCAACATGGCAGGTTTCTATACAACAAAGCATATTGTATTTGCCGCAGAGGTGGAAACCGAAGCGTTTCAGACCCGGCATTTCCATATTAATTCGCCGTGCCCGCGGATCCGCCGCTCGCGCGCGTCTCAATTAACCCCGGCCCCGTAGCCGAACAAGATGATATCCGGGCCTCGATATATATTCGTTTATCAAATTACAACCGGGACCGGTCGGAAGGAAGCTATTATATCTTTCTGCAAGCGGATAATTGAGAAAAATCGACGCTGGTTAACGGCCGTGATAGCCGCCGCCGCCGCCGCGGAACGAGCCCCGAACCGAACGGCCGAGCGTAATAAAACTCCCCACGAAAGAGGAGCGAGTTTCACCGGTGATGGTTTCCCAGGTCGCGCCACGGGTTATTCTTCTCGCGATTTCCGGTTTTGTCCGATAGTAACGAGCACACCGAACACGGAATCAAGAGAGTGATCCTCCCCCACACGCGCTCGAAGAAATACAAACCGCGAGGGTGTGGATTCTCTCACGGTCTCGGAGAAACTTCCTAAAAGACGTGCAGAAAAATAAAAACATACCGCGACCCTTCGCGATAAACTCGCGGACGATTCTCCGGAAAATCGCAATTTTCGCTCGATAATTGATAGAAAATTCTGATAACAAGCGACGGAGGGTGAACGAACGTAAATATTACTGCATGGAATCGAGTTGCAGCGGCAATTTGTAACGATATCTCCCGGTAACTTCGAGCCAGTGGAAAAAAAGCTGCAAGAGTGGCCGGTATTACCGGGGTAGTCTCGCACCTACACTTTTAGTTGATAATTATAACCCCATTCCTTCGCGTTTCGCCCTCATTCCCTCGACTCCTCTCGCTCATTTATTCCAACGATTGCTCACTGACTCGGCCACTTAGCCACTCCGCCTGCACCTTGACTTTATTACTTCGTTAACTAGCTTTAAACGCGGACTCTAGTCCCCGGGATACACCGGTCCTCGTTTGGAATTACCGA
The DNA here is from genome assembly GCA_028455805.1 of Lasioglossum figueresi. NCBI lineage: Eukaryota > Metazoa > Arthropoda > Insecta > Hymenoptera > Halictidae > Lasioglossum > Lasioglossum figueresi. The sequence goes on from CM052194.1 coordinate 17,050,508, forward strand.
GCCGCGGAATCGGTCCGAACCGCTGCGAATTATTAAATGTCGCCGGATTATTCGACGGCGAATACTGGTCACAAAAATTGAATTTTACGAATGTCGATACAATGTAGGAATAATGGACAAGACGAACGTCGAATTTTCAACGTTATTCGACAAACTGAAGGTAAACACCGATACAGGAATAATTACATCAATATAGGAATAATGAAAAAACTAATTTTATTTATGATTTAAAGAATGTCGAATTATCAATAACATTCGACGAAATGGAGATCACGCGAATATAGGAATAACGGACGAATTGATATTGTTTCCGACAAATGGAGCTGGCTTTACAGAAATTTCGACTTCCCTTTTCTATTGAATTATAAAACCATTCTTGAAATATCTTGGGTATTTTTCGGAAAAATTGTTGAATTAAATTCAATACCAACCATACATTTTTCACTGCTATGGTATAATAATGATTTTTTAAAAGAATCTCAGACTCTGCACAAGGGTTGTACTTAACACTAGATTGCCTAAGGAAGTCATTTTGACTGCTTTTCAATTTCAATTAGAAAAACAATTATGTATATAATGACACAGCTTCTTAGAATTTTGTGACTTTTTGTACAACATATAAATAAGTTTATTAATCATTGTAGTTGCCTCTCCCTCCTTCATTTCCGGTATATACAGGGTGTCCCAGCATCGGTGGTACAACCGAGGTGGGGGTGATTCTACATGAAAAAACAAATCGAAAATAAAGAATAACATTTTTTCATTTGAGGTTTCGTTCTCGAGATAATCGAGATTCATACGATTTTAATTCGGCGAGTACAGTTGTGTATGCAGCACAATGGACAGCATTTCCAACAATTTTTGCATTAATAAAGTAAGTTAGTAACTAAATTGCATGTCTTATTTTCATTTAAATTCACTCGAAATCCATAGGCAGAAATGAATAATACAGCACATCATCTTGATACCAATGATATTAGTACTACTGACATGCGTGACATATGACTTGTAACCATAGTTACGTGTACGCGTACTCGCTGAATATTCAATATCGATTTTCTCGAGAACGAAACCTCAAATGAAAAAATGTTATTCTTTATTTTCGATATGTTTTTTTTATGTAGAATCACCCCCACCTCGGTTGAACCACCGAAGCTGGGACACCCTGTATATATGTGCTATACCTGTATTGCCCAAAAGCAGTCATTTTGACTACTTGGGAAATTTTAAATAATAAAACGACTTTTATTATTGAATCGAGTAAATTTCTTATATGGCCAGTTCGGCTCTGGATTGGAATAACAGTTTATTTATTTTTTATTACCGTCACACGATAACATACAAGTTCATGATAAATTGTCGATTTGAGCATATACTTGATAAGTTACAGTTGTTCAATAACTAAAGTAGTACTTGTTATTCGAATCTTTATGCCAGGCCTGCCCACGCGCCTCGTTCTCCTTGAACGCGCTATGTATGACTGTAAATAATATAAAACATATTAAAAATTAATTTTAAACAAATTTCTTCACACATAAGTTATTCTTTCGCAATGCAGTCATTTTGACTGCTTTGGGGCAATATAGGTATATACTAAGTTTCAGTCTTTCTAGTGTTAAGAGATGCTGAACATTTTGAGTCAGGCCATTTTCGTGGTAGGTTTGCTTTTCATTTCGGCGATCGGTGTTTAAGTTGACACGGGGCGCCGACTATTTATTTTGACAGATCCTCGCGACCCGACGACGCGAGGGATAACAATAAACAAATACCGGCCGCGTGCGTTCTGTCGATAATGCTTCGAATCGACGGGATCCCGCGGATAGTTCGATATATTTCACCGGCGGGCCAGAACTGAGAGCGGTGCCGCCGCGTCGGTGATTTATCTCGGGACCGGTGAAAATAAATGTTGAGAAGGAAAAATCTGTTTGGGAAGAAAATGCGGGCATTTGTCATGCGATTTTAAGCACGCGACGGAAGAAACGTTATTCGTTCTTGTCACGCGGCTCACCAGGAAACGAGGCCGAGTTTCGAGCCGAAGAAAATCTACTCTGCTCAGCTGTAAATTATTCGTGTAAATGTTCTCACGCTTCGTTCTTCCTCGAGCTTCAATGTTTTTCTGGTTCGAAGCTCAGCTGGCCGAGCGCGACAACCGCGACAACCGCTAACTAAACAAAATTCCCAATTACTGCGAATCCAGCATCGCTGCGCCTTTGCTATGCGTTGAACACCGGGATTTTCGTTGAATATATGTTTGCAGATATTTCATAAATTGCGCCCCTGCCAGGAGATGCTTCGAAGGATTTTTATGTAGGATTCTATATCTGCTGGAATTAATGTGAATAATTCATCTGGACCTGTGTCGAAAATTTTAAATACCTATAGATTTGTCTCAGCAATGTAGGCGGGTAGGTACATTCCAATCGTTCGTGCGGAATTACTAGACTGCGAATCTTTATGAAAAATGATAATTTTCTTCGTCAATTACAAGACGCAGGAACCATAGAAAAATTTCTTTATATCTATAACAATTTTCATAGATTGTAAATTACGCTAAAAAGTTGGCTATATCTAATTTTAAATAATCATTAATATTCTAGAATATAAAATTACAAAAGCCATCACATCACTGGAATCAAGATCTTCTTTGAAAACTTTTCTAAAATTTGTGGGATTGCGAGTGCGTACCGTAGGACCCAAGTGGCCTCTGTTTATGATAGGGCCTCTCGAGCTAGGTAGAGCGAGGGACCAGATGACAAAAATGCAGGCCTATGCCTGGTTTGTCTCCATCGACGTTAGTTGTGAGACAGAGAGAGAGAGAGAGAAAGAGAGAGAGAATAAAGACGAGGGAGTAAGAATGGTTTTCGGGAAACACGCAATAAGTGTGGTTCGAGCAGCGAAAGACGATAGTCATGGATACCGAGGCGTAGAATAGTCGTGTAGACCATTTACATGTGGTATAGTTTTACTTGTTAATAAATAGATTTAAACACACACACGGTTTGTATCCAAAAACTTCCAATCCCACAAATTCGTATACAAAAATTGGAAATTGCATAAACATCCGCAGCCTAGTTATAATCATGGATCCATCGCGAAATTTCACTGAAATGGAAGCAATCGCCGCGGGTTATGGGTCAGGTTTCGTGGGGGTTGTTTCACCCTTCGAGATGAAATCAAAATTTTCCAGCGAGAAAAGGGTTAAGTCAACGTAACGAGGGGCGGATCAGGAAGTCCCTGGGGAGAAAGTCTTACTCCCCAACAACCCTTCGAAGCCTGTCTGTTTATAGTCGTTCGCCGAAAGGCTGGAATAAACAGAAAGGGCGTTCACCCTGCGGAGCGCCGACACGTCAGATTGAATTTTCAAAATTATCAAGCGAAAGGGGTGGCTACGGCTGTGAAAGTTGTCGGCCCGGCCGGATCAATCGCAGACTGAAGCTCCGACTTTATTAGACCGGCCGAGGGTGGAATTTTAAGGGAGTTCAACGGGGAATAAATTCCTCGGGACAATCCGGAGGGTCTCGCGAGGTTTGCTGACCAGAGAAGTACTCGTCTTTTGATGAGGAACGAAAATTGTGTGTTTTCCCTGCTCCGGTTGTCGAGTGGCATCCACTGAATCGCGCACCGAAGATGCTGTTCCGCCCGGGACCCCCGCTCAAACGGGTTGTTCGAGACGCGGACAAACATGATTTCGAACGACGAGTGTTTAATTACCGGTGTCTACCGATAATTGGAGAAAGGCAAGCAATTAGTGCATTACTGGCTGGCTACAGTCGAGAGATGTATACCGGGGTGCTTGTATCCCTCGAAGCACTTTTCGAATCACTCCGTCTGCCTTTCTACCTCGGTTCCCACGGCCAGAAGTTTTTCTTTTAAGATGGTAATTCTCTGTTCACACTGCCGACTACAAACTCAAAAACCCAGATTTGTAGTTAATCTTGTCTGCCATACTCTTTGCCTACTCTGCCAGCTCCCTAAATTACGCGTACCAGTTAATTAGAGACTCCCAGTCTAATCATAAGGTACAGAGAGCTTTATTAATTGGAACGCACTATACAGGGTGAGTCCGAAGAAACAGAACACCTAGAAATATCTCCGTTACTTTTCGTTGTACAAAACAACTTTTTAGGACAAAATTACACTGTTCGAAGGGCCAGATGTAACGGTGTAAGGGAAAAAATTTTCAAGGTCATTTTTTATGATGTTTCAAGGTCATCGATGTTTTTTTAAATAAACGATATATCTTCGTTGACGTAATGTTCTAGCTGACAAAATAACGAATTCACCCATGTAACACGATATGACCTAAAAATGACCTTCAACCCAGAAAAATGGAATAAATAAAATTCAACGTGTAAGATTCATTTGCTTTATTTCTGTTACGCAAAATGTTCAAAAACATTCCCTTGAGCTGCTATACATTCATTTAGCCGTGAAGTTACAGAACGTACTGCTGTGTAATTCATTTCTGAGGGAATCGACGCAAAAGTCCTGACGATTCTTTCTTTCATATCGTCTACAGTGATTGGTGATTCACGATAAACATCGTCTTTCAGTTTTCGCCATAGATAGAAATCAAGGGATGTAAGATCTGGTGAGCGAGATGGCCATGATACGGGTCCGTTACGTCCAATCCAACGATTTGGAAACTTGTTATTCAAGAATTGTGTTACGACACGGGAAGAATGGGCTGGACATCCGTCGTGTTGATACCACATATCTTCACGAATGTCCAAGGGTGTATTTTCCAGGAGAATTGGTAACGATTCTCGTAAAAATGCAATGTATTTTTCTGCATTTAATGTTCCGGTGATAAAGCGAGGTCCAATTATTTGGTTGTTTCAAATTCCGCACCAAACATTGACGGACCATGGTCTTTGTTTGTCGACTGTCCGTAACCACCGCGGATTTTCAGATGACCGATAATGGATGTTTTTTAAATTTATCTGCCCGTGATTCGTAAACGAAGCATCATCGGTAAATAATACTTTATTAAAAAATGCTCTATCGTTTATCAATTGTCTCAATCCCCACTGACAAAAGTTTACACGATTCACAAAGTCTCTACCATAAAGTTCTTGGTGAATCGATAGATGAAAGGGGTGAAATTTTTGTTCATGGAGTATTTGCACTACACATTTTTTACTAAGGCCACTTTCTCGTGCGATTTGCCTCGTACCAGCATGAGGGTTTGTATCCACTGCTGCCAGAACAGTAATTGAGTTTGCTTCGTTCCTAACAGTCTTCACCTTCGTACATTTTTTATTTTCAACACCACCGGTTTCACGGAATTTATTTATCAAATTGGAGTAAACGGAAACCGATGGACAATTACGATTAGGAAATCGGTCCTTGAACAACCGCGCTGCTTCTCTTAAACACTGTCGACTTTATACATAAATGAAAATCATAGCAATCTTATCTTCCTTCGAGTAACGCATTGTGAAACGTTCATCGATGAACTGATAGATTAGAAATCTTAGAAACAGTGGAAATCTGATAGTAAAAAGGTCTTCGGAGTAATTAGTAGTTGATAAACACGATTCTGTACGAACGCAAAGGTGAAGGTATATATCATAAATGTCTTCCTGTCAACACCGAATCTGTTATTATGTTGCGTATCGCGATACATTTGAATGTATAGCAGTTCGAGGGAATATTTTTGAACATTTTGCGTAACAGAAATAAAGCAAATGAATCTTACACGTTGAATTTTATTTATTCCATTTTTTTGGGTTCAAGGTCATTTGCAGGTCATATTGTGTTACATGGATGTATTCGTTATTTTGTCAGCTACAACATTACGTTAACGAAGATATATGGTTCCATTTAAAAAAACATCGATGACCTTGAAATCTCATAAAAAAAATGATCTTGAAAATTTTTCCCTTACACCGTTACATGTAGCCATTCGAACAGTGTAACTTTGTCCTAAAAAGTTTTTTTGTACAACGAGAAGTAACGCAGATATTTAGGTGTTCTGTTTCTTCGGACTCACCCTGTATATTCAGGCAGTTCACGGTAAATCATGTTGGTGAAAACTGAAATTACTGAACACTGAAAGTAACCTCGTCATCATAATTTTTTTGTAAATGGGGTCACTTTCAGTCTCAAAACTTTAAATTTACTGTTTCAAGCGTGAACAAAGGTGTGAAATACACTAGAAAATATTTATTAGGAATTTATACGTTTCCTCTGCCTGTAACCTTGAATGACACACCTTGAGTCATTATAGTCACTGAATTGCTACTGAGAGGAACATGAAATTTCCAAAAATATTGATGTATATATGTTGTAATTTTTCCGTGATCGAAAATAAACCGCCTGCAGTCGATATTTCTGCAATCTGTCGAATACAATATAATTATTGATAAACAAAAAGAGAAACCCAACCAAATTTCATTGAATTCACAACAGATTTTCGACCATAACGAACGCTCGCAGCGTCAAATTTCGCGATTGTAGAATAAAGAATGTGAAATCCGATGACAGATTAATCGTGGCGCGAGAAAGGTGCAGTTAATTAACGCTTGTGTTATTGGCAGCGAGAAATATTGGGTTTCTTCAATTTTCGTCACGTCATACTCGTGCTTGAATGTTTGATGGAAGTGTGCAACAAGTATCGCGTGAAAGGGTTTTCCTATTCCGACGCCTTGAAAAAATCGATTTTATTCCATTTTTGTTACACCATTGTACTTTCGACGTATTTGCCGGAAGTTTTCTAGACAAATTGACAGCTTCGCAACAGCACTTTGTAACGCCAGTTAAAACTATTGTATAGACGATGTGGGATACTTGGGTCTCAGAAACCGTGAATAATTGTTTACGGACGGTTAATCGATCGTTTATAACATGATGTACTCTGACTCTTTTATGATAATTAAGCTTTCACGCGGCTACACGGTTCTGAAACGTTTCGCTTTGGAAATTCAGGGAAACCAACATTTTTATTCGCGGTGTTTGCTGAAATTAACTAATTCATGACGAGAAGTGTACCGTCTATTTCGAATTCCATTAATTTTCATTCCGATGTCCGCGATTATTTCGAATGACACTTTCCATTTACTAAAATCAACTATTACTTGTTTCTGTGTTATTTTCTTTTACAGACCTCGTGACAGTCCCTTTCAGTGACCATAATTACTCAAGGTCATTCAAGATCAGCTCGCTACTTGTACCAAGTTTTTCCTGGAACCTGGATATATAGGGAGAAATCTACTAGCAGAATTGTGTTAAAAGTCCCTTTTCCGATCTCGAAGTGTATAGAACTCCTCGAGAGGTTCGCGGAGTAGAAGATCAATAGTAGGTTGCAACGTGTACATATTACCAACATCTGTGTTATTTGCAGCAAGAAATATTGAGTTTCTTCAATTTCTGTCACGTCGTATTGGTGCATGAAGTTTCGATGGGAACGTGTAGCATGTAACACATGAATCCAGCCCAGTTTCTTTGATCTCGCTCTCGAAAGTTTCGGGAAAAAGTTTACCGTCGAGATGAACCAGCTACAGGGCCGAGAGTCTGGATAGGCAAACAATAAACTGAAGGAGGCGCGGCAACGGGGGTTCCGACGATGACGTCTTAATAAAGATCGAGGGGCGGGGAGATCGCAATTAAATCCATTGAAATAACAGGATCGCTCGTCGCGCCTGTGTCTCGTTACCCGGGGGGATAGGCTGTGCCGCGCGCGAATTAAAGATCCGTGGTATGAGTTAGACTTCCGTCGCCCTTTTCCCGTCACGGTTCTCTGCATTGTTATCCTCCGGAATTCCTTGAATTTCTTGAGAAGTGGATCTCGACGAGAAACGAGCAACTGCGCTGATTAAACCGGGTTGCCAAAAAGTGTAGCCCGGCTCGGGCTTATTTCGAGTTAATTCGACGGTGACGTGGCGGGACTCGTCAGACCCTCGTTGTCATAATAAATAAATCCAGGATCCAGCTCCGAACATCGCTTGTTCGTTCGTTATTTTTAAATTTTTCCATTTTGTCTTTGTATACTGTATTGAATTTTTCACTGGTCAATCATTACCGGACTGCGGATTTTATGCATTTATCACAAAAATGTGCACGCACAATTCAAAGCAGTGGACATATTAAAAATATTTAAGGACATCAATGTATTTGCTTCTGTTTCGAAAAAGTTCTCTTCGAAGAAGTTACTTCTGCTGGAACGAAGTGAAACAAAGAGGAACACAATGTTTGCCTTCGAGGAGCTTTGTTTACAACATATTACATGGTCATGTAATATATGACATGGATCTGATCTATAATAATTCGAAAATATTCCAAAAATGCTAGGATATAAAATACGACAGAATTGTGAATACGATTTTAATGTATTTCAGATCTAAAAAGGCTACTACCACGGAAAATAAGATTCAATTTGATTTGAGTTTCTTGACACTTTACCTACCGGAAGCCTATTAATAGGATTTTCAATAATTGCGCTGTACCAAAAGAAAGCAAAGAAATTTTCTTTTAAATTGCAATCTCAAATGAAACTATTAGATGACGTTATTGAGGGTGACTTGCTAGTTCACAATGAAAATTGCCGTTGCTATTGGAGGTTCCATTAAAAAGTGTTTAATCGTGTACCATAGATTTTTTTTAAATTATGCAATAATCACCGGTCGGTAGTGTGTTAAAATTTGTCTACAAAAATTGCAAATAGCATAAACATCCGCAGTCTAGTAATGATTAGCTTGTGAAAAATTCAATACAGTGAAGCCGAAGCATAGTTACAGATTTTTTATCACCGTCAGTCAGGTCGTTTCGTCCCACTGTTCGACGGTGGACAATGGAAACCTGTTGTTTACCTGTTTAAGGGTCCAGGTGAACGACCCGCGAGAACGGAACCACGGTCGCCCCCGGGATTGTGGCCTGTCGGTTTCGGTATTACCTCGGCTCTTCAAAGGGAAAGTAACTTCAAGACCATCATACATCCTGTTGCACCCAACTCCGCCGGCCCCAACCTCCCGAGACTTTGTTCAAACGATTGCCGTTTGAGTTTCCGAGCAGCAGCTTCGAAAATTGCTGTTTTCGGACGGCGGATAGGCAAACTTACAGCCACCTCTTCAAGACCCAGGCTAGCTTCAGCCGCCGGTGTCAATAATTCCCCGATGCTGAATAAATCTGCTCGTACGTGTATCTGTTGGAATCCACCCCCCACTGCCGGTCCCAAATGAACGTAAGCGGAGGTGGAACGACCTTATTTCGAAGCACTAAACAGATCAACGGACCCGGCCCTTTTGCTTTGATACTACGTCCCTGGATAGCTAACTTTTGATTGCGAGGGCACTAGGTTCACGGATCATTAAAATTTGATGTTGCTGTCTAAAAGGAACCAGAATGTGTCTATCGAAATTTTTATCCTAAGAAATAAATATATTGCATAATGAATGCATCTTTACAATCTATACTCCATTCGTAGAGTGCCATTTTCTCACCCAAATCTACTAGATTTCATAGGAGAAAGGCAAAAATTTCTGGTTACGCAAGGAAAAGAACAGCCCAAAAAATAGTTAATTTTTAACATATATTTTAAAGACATCATTTTATAAAAATCAGTTTACACTGAAAGGTTCGTCATTCAAAGACGCGCGAATTGGATTTTGAAATTTTCGTCTAGGCCTAATAGTTCCGGAGATATTCAATGAAATGAATTTTTCACCCCCTTAACATGAATGTCGGCAGCGATAAAAAAATACTTGTCAAATATTTTTGTTCCTAACCTCCCTTGTTAGACCACATTCATAATTATGGGCACATATTTTCGATGTAGAAAAAGTCACAGGATAACGCACCCTATATGTAGACTTCGGATTTTATGCATTTTTGACAAAAATGGGAGGATGTAAATTGAAACAGAGAAAAGACATAAAATTTTAAATTCTTAAAGATGTGAAGAAACTTTTTTATTCCGCAGTCCACTTATACGTCATCGTAATACATCGTCAACAATAGAAAGAGCAATTGGGCCGTATTATTCCGAGAGCAACGGGAAGCTCTGCGCATAGATAATGAGAAAAGGGGGCAAATAATCTACCGTTTTGTTAGGGTATCTCAATTTTTGACTCAACAACTGCCTTAGGCAGTGGTAGGTATTCGCAACAAGAGAGAGGGAAAGAGCAGTTGCGCGTTTCCATGCCGGCGGCGCGGCGGGTCCCCTAAATCAGCCGAAAATCAGTGTCAAAGCAGCGTACCCTGCAACTTGTACATACTTACACGCACCAGCTGGCTCATGTTTCTTGTTTGCCCGAGTGTTTGCGGGCTCGTTTGCATGTGAGCGGCCCGTGTGTACCCGCGTTAATATGCGTTGCTACGAAATATTTCGGCGTCGCGATGCGATGCGTCGTTTTACGCGCAACGTCCTCGGCGCGTCGCGTCTCGCTCCTCTCGGAAGACAGTTGAACGCGCCGCATCAAGCGCCGTAATAGTTTCAGACAGGGGCAGAGAGCACACCTTTGTCTCTTACGTGCCCCCGGAACTTCCGTACAATTCTCAAAGTTCTCAACACCGTGATTGACAACCGAGACAGGCTCTATCTCTGTCACAAACTATCTACACGGTTCACTTTTTACAACTATCGTCGCACTGTTAATTGTTACACCGACACTCCTGGCGTTGCTAATGGATTTTCCATATCCATGCTGCTCAAAAAGTCCAGCAAATATCGTCTCTACTGACTAGAGATATTCATTAATTGCAATTCGTGATTATGTTAGATCCACAGTCGGTGAAGAATCATTTTTATTCACGGTTCTGAGCTTGTTTTGGAATTTTAATTGACAGAAAACGAGTCAGAACGTCGAGTGGGGAAATTTGATCGAGCGGAATTATACGTGTAGATAAAAGCTTACTATGTACATTCTCGTTTAATTTCTTATGCGGTCTAGTTTACACAGTACTAGAGAATATATATTTTAATAATAATTTTGTGAAATTCGAGTTTCGAAATTTTCTTTTCTCAACCCCTATGTAGAGAAGCGGGCATCCACTTTCAATATCTTTTTAAAACTTCTTTAATGCTTTTGTCGATAAATAAAGAAATTATTTTTATGTCTATGATATATACACTCCCGCTCAAAAGTATGCGGACGACACGTTCAATTTTTTATGCGGTCTAGTTTATATAGTTAATAGTAAATTCATTAGATATCTCACCAATAATTATTATTATTGTCTTGAGAAGCCCTGCCGAAGAAACTGTTATTTATACAAGAGACTTTAATAATTAAATTGTACAATTTGGTACTATTAGAATAAATTATACTTGCAACAAAGTGTCCACATATTATTGAGCGGGGGTGTATATATCATAGACATAAAAATAATATTTTTATTTATCGACAAAAGCATTCGGAAAGTTTTAAAAAAATATTGAAAATGGGTACCCGGTTATCGACATAAGAGTTGAGAAAAGAAAATTTCGAAAAACGAATTTCACAAAATTGTTATTAAAATATATACAGTCTACCGAACCGTGTCGATGAAACGAAACACGATTGTTTGCGTGACTCGAGGCAAACGAATTTTAAATTCGCGTGATAAATGTGGAGTTGCAAAATGCGAAAGAAAACGTTGTCTGCATTGTTACACATAAGAATATTACATAATCCAGCATTAAAAAATATTAGCCGAAATGATTACATTACAAAATACACTTACGCATTATAAACATTACAAAATTATAAAATACTAATTGAAAGTGTACTTACAGATTTTTCCACAGTCTTCTGTTCCTCCGTCGGATGCACAGGACACCGTCACTCCCGCGAGAATGACTTAATAAAAATGAAGCACTGAACACGACGCTTTCACAAGATTACTAAACGCTACGCAACACACTTTCCGAAATCGCGACAGCGAACGAGAATTGTCACCTTCGGATTTTTCGAGATGGATTGGGGTGGGGAAGCCTTTGTCAATCGGTCGCGGTCGTGTCTGAAGGACTTGAGGTTGAGGAGTGTATAAATAATAAACACACAAGCGGGAGAATTACAAATAGTGGGGCTCCGACTCCTGTGTGGGCAGTAAGATAGAGGGAGGATAGAGACTCGGTCCTAGACGTGTGGTTTTTTAGTGGGTATTTGGGACACCGACCATCTGTGTCCCACGAACCCCACACGACCCCATCTGGGTGTACGTACAGTAAAGTCGGGTTTACTGTCCTTAGTCAACACCGGGTTCTAAGTCCAGTGCCTACTCATTCCACTGGCGACCGACGCCGCATAGTGGGACCTTTTGCCCAAATCGTGGACAAAATCAAAGAACTTTCGATAGAAATGAGATAGAGGGCTGAAATTTTTTTTAAATACAGCTGAAACTTTACAGAATATGGGAAAAATAGGGAGATTATGGTACGAATGTTTTTTAACCTCGAAAAAATTCGTCAAAGTTGCGCAATTTCGAGAAAATTGTGGTTTTTTCAATAGCACACCCAGAAAAATTTTTTTTTTAACATGCTATACACCATTTCCGGTAGATTTTTTATGCTGAATTCAAATCTGGTTTCAAAATTTGTCTACGACTTCAGGATTTTTCAAAAAATCGATTTTTGTGACAAAAATAAATAAAAAAGTAAATAAAATTATAATTATGGACAATAGATATCTAATTTATATTAC
>CM052194.1:17063227-17121154 GCA_028455805.1 Lasioglossum figueresi
TATCTCATTTCTATCGAAAGTTCTTTGATTTTGTCCACGATTTGGGCAAACGGTCCCACTGTGCGCCGCACAGTGATGCGAAATGGCCAAAAAGCGGTCAAAAATCTGTAAAACCGAAACTATCCAACGAATTTGTTTAAAACTTTGTGAATAGGTTGCCACAAGTACAACGCTTAAATGGCTAAAATATTTTTGCTAATTTTGGGTAATTGGAAATCTCTGTTTTCGGCTCATTTTTTATTAATCGAAGCAAATCTTAAAAGTTTTCAGCAGCTTCGGTCTGACACTAATCGTTTTGGCAAGGTATAATATTGAACTAACTTTGTGTAAAAAATCTCGGGCATCTTCGAACAACCTTGGTTGCAATTTAAGTTTAAATATCAATTTTAGAATTTCCAAGAACGAATCGCGTGGAACTTACGATTATTTGGGGTTTAATGTCAAAAATTTTAAGGACTATTTTTAAATAATAAAGAAAAATGTGAAATGTATATGATTTGTTAATCGTTTTTGTACAAAAAATTTTAATAACAATCTTTTTATATTACTTTTTATTAATTACTTTTGACTTTTTATAGTCATTATATATTGTCAGAAAAATACCTATTGAATTTTGAGACAGTGGTCGCAAATTGAACGAGGACTTTGTTTATTTAACAAAAAATTATAACAATTTTTAAAAAAAATAGAGAATACATATTCTTTTAATTATGAATTTCACAATTTTCTTTATTATTTAAGATATGCCCCTTGAAAACGTCACCTAAAACATGAATTTTTACTCCCTGAAAGTGTCCATTCAAGAATCCAGTTATTCTGGATTTTCCAAGTATTGTTAGAGAAGATTGGGGTGCAACCTCCTCGTGGAGTATCTTGGATTATTCTAATGCCGGCGGTAGACTTTTCAGTCACTGTACGATAAAACAGTAACAAGTTTGTTAGTTAGTTTCATTTTTACGGATTTTTTGCCACCTTTTGGAAAAACAGAGATCTAATGAACGAAAACTTTATTTATTTAGCATAAAAAATTATTATTAGCTTTTTTATTTAAACAATTTATTAAAAATAATTTAAAGAATTCATTCTAACTAACTGTACTAACTAATCCTTAAAAAATTTTACCCTAAACCCCAAATAATCGTAATTTCCGTGCGTTTTATTCTTGGAAATTCTAAAAGTTTATATTTAAACTTAAATTGTGGCCAAGGTTGTCCGAAGTTGCCCGAGATTTGTTACACAAAGTTAGTTGAATATAACACCTAACCAATACAAGTAGTGCCATACCGAAGCTTCTTAACACTTTTAAGATTTGCTTCCATAAATAAACAATGAGCGTAACGCAAAGAGGCTTCCGTCTAATCCATATTAGTTAATGTTAAACAACAATATTGAAAAATTATTTGTGCCAGTTAATAGTTTAAAGCATGCGTAATAGTCCCTATAAATTTCAGAGCTGTAAGTATTCAATGATAGACGCAATAATAAAATAACTATGGCGCTGAAAACTGGTGAATTCTCAAGAGAGAGAAACAGGTTACTTGCCATGCCTATATCTTCGTAAAAAATTTTTTTTCAATCGGACTTTGGCACATTACACATTCACTATTTGGTAATACAAAAATATTTTTTTTTTAAAAATCAAAAATTTAGAAAATTGATTTTTGGCCGCCTCGGCACCACTGTGCGCCGCGCCGCGCCTCGACGGAGGCGGCGATGATTGATCTCGGCTCGGGTATATCGGTGTAAACCCCACACATTGACTCGAACGAATCGAAATGTTCAACTTTCTTAATTTTCAGTATTTTTTTTCATGAAATTTCACTATCGTATTTCTGGCATTTTTCTGATTAAAATAAAACCAAACACGATATAATTCCAATTCTTTTTAGTGGTTAAATCGACGATTCAAGTTTCGGTCGCAAGGAAGGACATTGTACGGGAAAGAAAGAGACACTCATTCTGTCCTTCTCTATGTTCGGCTTCTCCTTTGAATTCCATTCTGACCTTCTCTATGTTCGGACTGTCCTTTGAAGTAACAGAAATACGATCCGATCACAACACCAGGATTACTGTCCTCCTAAAACAGGGCTGTTGGACAGTAAACCCGACTTTACTTGTAAATGTATTCTTTCCACGCGTCTTGAATCTAAAAAAAAAAGGTTGAGGAGTGGGGAACTGTCAAAGAAATCCTTTCCGTATTGTCATCGGTAGTAAATGACGTAATTTACGAGGGTACGTCTGCTCGTCCCTGCGGTCCGCGTGGCGCGTGTTTATTCATCTGCGGGGTGAAGTTGTCGAAGCGCGGTGGTTGTAAATAATTGTTTACCTGCTACAATGTCCTTTTCAGGTATACCGCGATCGGACCTTCGAGCCCGCAGCAATAATACGAATTAGCTGTTAGAATTCATAACTGTTTGGAAACGATTTCTTTTGTTTCAATCGACCAGTCAAACAGATCGATTTAATATCGCATAACTATTCTGACCGTGGTCGGAGTAACTTCTTCTCGTTCGCTGAAAGTGTGTTGTGTAGTGTTTAGTGATGGTTTAGAAGTGGAATAGACTTCGGAAGGCAGGCACATTTATTCGGACGTATTCGTGTAGACAATAGTGTGCTGTGGATCCGACGGAGGAACAGAAGATGCTGAAAAATTTGTAAGTATAGTTTACATTACTTTACATCAGTAATTTATAACCCTGGAATAATATTCTTATGTGTAGACTGCGGATCTTTATGCAAAATAAAAATGTTTTGCATTTATTGTGAGAAGCAGGAATAAAATAAAAATTGATTTCATCCCTTAACGACTTCGTTACATTAAAAACAACATTACGGTACTCTGAAATTTTTCTAATGGTCTACTATTTTATATTTCACCCAACTAATATCTTCATAAATGCATAAAGATCCGCAGTCTACTTCTAAGTGTCAGTCTCTTCTACACGTAGTTAGTAAAATTGTAAAAAAATTGTTAATTGTATAAAAAAAACCGCGTTTTTTTATATTTCAAAATAACACATCTTAATGAAAAGCCCTATACTATTTTTCTAGTACTTGAAACTTTTTTAATAGATAAAGTAAAATATTTTAGTGAATACAAATCTAAAAAATTGAAAGATTATACTCAATGAAGTAAAAATTGATATAAAAATTTGATTGATTTTAAATAAATAATTTTCTACACGAAAACACAGAAAACTCTTTCCAAGTGACACCACGTGCAGGAAAGAACAATAAACAAAAAATTAATAACTAGTATTACATTGAATTTTTACAACACGCAGTACAATATCGATATACACAGTATCGGTTTATTAAAGCATCCCCTGTGAATTCCAGTTTTCAGTAGTATAACCAAGAATAAGTACGCCGGATGGTTGCTCGAAGCACAGCGTTTCAGTTTAATACTTGAATTTTTGTTCGCCGGAATTCTCTCGAATCCTCTAATAACTAAGCGAGTGTTCGATACTTTGCTCTTCAATATAGGGAAAACCTGAAGCGAACAAAACCCAGCTAAATTCCCAGTGTTCGTCGGCCCCGTTCGCAAAAGCGGTTAGGTTTAATATTGACGCGATGTCGAAACAGAGGCGGTTACTTTGCCCCGTGGAATTCTGTACCAAAAGCTCTCCAAGAATGCGTCTAATCCGAGTGAATTTGGATCTGTCGGGATATCGAAACTCGGAAATTAACGTTAGTCGATCGACCAATTCCGGGTTCCGCGAATGTTACGTCGCATGGTACTCTAACTCTTCCAAACTTATTCATCATAAAATTCCATCGATTTACGTAGGCGTATACCTCGTGGGAGCCAGAGAAATGTGAATTAAAAAAATGAATGAAAATATAATAATAAATAGACTGCGGATGTCATGCATTTTTGAGGAAAATAGCTAAGCACAATTTAAAGCAGTGGTCATATTAAAAAGATTTAAGGACATCAGTGCATTAGTTTCAGTTTAACGAGATAATTAAACGATGAAAGAAATTTTTATTTGGCACCTGTGTCTTGCAAACGACGGAAACATTTTTCATTTTACATAAAAATGTCTCACCAAGTGACAAATTAAATCATTAGTAATACTATACCTGTAACTGGTTGAAGTTTGGAAAAATATATAATAATATAATTATGAATAAAGTATAATCGTGAAAATGCTGCCAATCGGCAAAAGTAAATTATTAGTATACTAAATCTTTAATTGATTGAATTTAAGATAAAATGTTAGAGGGAAAAGACGGATTGGAGGTCATCGACATTATTCAAAATGGATACCTAAATTTTTGAATATATACACTCCCGCTCTAAAGTATGTGGACAACACGTTTAATTTTTTATGCGGTCTAGTTTACACAGTACCAGAGAATATATATAATAATGATTTTGTGAAATTTGTATTTTGAAATTTTCTTTTTTCAACCCTTATGTCGATAACCGAGCATCCCCTTAAATATCTTTTTAAAACTTCTTAAATGCTTTTGTCGATAAATCAAAAAATTATTTTTATGTCTATGACATATACACTCCCGCTCAAAAGTATGTGGACGACACGTTCAATTTTTTACGCGGTCTAGTTTATATAGTTAATAATAAATTCATTAGATATCTTAGCAATAATTATTATTATTGTCTTGAGAAGACAGCAAACCACCCTAATGGATCATCGTAGATTGAAACAGTATTAGCCCTACCGAAGAAACTTTTATTTATTCCAGAAATCTTAATAATTGTACAATTTGGTACTATTAGAATAAATTATACTTACAACGAAGTATCGACATATTTTTGAACGGGGGTGTATAAACAATACGAAGCAACGAAGAAACGTAGGGTGTCCGATCTTTTTAGTATTTCCGGTATATTCGCGGCATTTATATTTTGTTAGAGAGGCAGAAGGACGAGTAGCTGGGGGCTCGTAATTTTCGGAAGGAGGAGGGAGCTGGGCCGAGGGAAAATATCGACGCCATTTAAACGGCCGTGTGACAGGAGTTGGCCAGTTGTCGCCGCGATAAATTCGGAACGCTAATGTTCGACGAGAGCACGTTCGAGAGGACAGTTACAAAGGAGATGCAGCCCCATCCCCGAAGACGTACTTAGTCTCGGCCAGCGTAAGAAATATATTACGGGCCGTTCGGTTTGCGGCCTGGCTGGCTCGAGAGGGTTTCCAGGGTTCGAGCGGATTGATCAGAGGGACTTGGCAGGACATTTATCTGGCCGGCTACTCGGTCCCCAGGAATTATCATATTTTTGCATAATGGAATCAACCGCGACGAGCGCGCGTGCTCGTACGAGCGTGTAGAGGTGCGCGCGTGGATGGCCGTCGCGTCGACGTCGCTAGGACACCGGCTCAGAAATAACGCCGTCGCTTGCAGATTTTATAGGGACGATGAAATTTCAGTCGAGGAATTATGCTGAGACCCGAATCGGCCGGATTTCGATAAATGCGGGGAAGCCACCGGGAAAGATTTCCGACGCCCGTCCTCCTCTTCGTATTCACGCCATTTTCCCCGGGAACGATTATTTATCGAGAAATGATAGCTCCGACGGATAGAACGGCCAAATCGTCGGTTAGGTTCCTCCCTACCGGCGAGCAATAAGAATTCCAGGATAGAAACTTTGGAAATTTAATCACCAGATTCTTCGCGCGTAATTAATCGAGATATATGTCGGACGCAACTACGCCGGATGATGTTAATAATACGGGGGCAGCATCGATTTCTATCGCGTATCTGTGGATGATCGAGTCAATCGGCTGATCGAAATAAATTAATAATGGCCGGGACACGCGGGCGTGCTCGCAGAAAATGAACAATTTAGTCGAGTGCCCGATATTATGTGATATTTCAATTTCGCCTGAATGGCTGGCCTTCAATATTAATTTGATTGCGCTGCTAATTCCTGTAATTTCGACGATCACGCCGGGAACCGAAACGACGCGCACCGCGGCTAGTAATTACTTACATTTCTGTATCAATTTGTTGCCGCCAAAGCACGCCCGCAGAATTGCATCACCGGACCCCCCACTCCCCTCCCGGATACAACAGAGCCGATTCTATCTTTTCGAATTGACGTTCATCCGTGTCGCCATACTTTCGCTAATTGCGATTAGGTTTGCGCAGCGAATTAAATGTGCGCCAGCGCGAAATACGGGGAAAAGTTGGGGTCGTACGAAGGTCAATTCATTTTTTCGAAAAATTCGATACTGTCTTTCAAGGTAACAAATGATTACAACAATGTTTGTATACATAGTTTTTTCGTATTACGAATAATAAAAATATTCAAGGCGTGCAATGTGCAACTTGAATTTTTTCGAGACGTTAAAAGGATTAATTTTCTAGATAATGCGTAAATCATTTTTTAAAAATTGTTATTTATCGCAATTGCGAAGGAAAAAATAAAGGTCACGATTTCTAAATTTTTCATCTGTGCCTGTAATGAAAATTTAAAACATGTATTTTGGAAATCTAAGTAAGTTATATATATGTACATGGACAAAGTTTTATTTAGAAACTTTTACATACAAGAGCTATGAGCATCGTAAGATGTAAAAATCTCTATTTTCAATTAATTATACAGGGTGGGGCATTTAAATGGGAACACCTAAATATCTCGGTTATTATTAGTCGTACAAAAAATCTCCACAGAATAAAGTTGTACCGTTTCAAGGGGTGAATTTGATGATGGTAAAAAATTTTTCTCAAGGTCATTTTTTTACAAGATTTCAAGGTCATCGATATTTTTTTAAATGGAATCATATATTTTTTTGTTCATATTCTTATAGAGAATAAATTGACAAATTCGACAACCTATCATACATTTATAATGTATGATTCGGCTCATCCGATCTCAAGATGTTTACATTAATATGTCCTGTCGTTGTGGAACAGATACTGGCTCATGAATTCAGACCGAAACCTATGTTTATTATTATACGCGTCATTGACAGCGATAACCGATGTACCGAAGATTATTCGAGTAAATATCTTATTCCTTCTTCGGTAATCCTAGTCTAAATTTCGAAGCGATTACAAAGCGTTATACCGTACAAGAGAAAATTGATATGGTTTTCATTTATGGTGAAAGCCAGCGATACCTTGGACAAGCAGTTCGTTTATATAGTGAAAGATTTCCAGCCCGTATTTGTCCCTCGGTCCACGCATTTTCTGTTATTATAAGACAGTTTAAGCAAACCGGTAAGGTGAGCGCTAAGAAACACGACAGACAAAGCACCGTAACGCACGAAGATAATGCCATTTGCATCGCAGCTGCAATGTCCCAAGATCCGCATACAAGTACTAGACAATTGCAGCGCGAAAGTGGAATCGGTTGAAGAAGTATTCTGCGAATACATCATCGAGAGAAATTCCACCCATATCGCGTAAGCTTACATCGGCAGCTTTATGAGACCGACTATCTTAATCGTGTGCGATTTTGTCAGTGGGCACTGCATCAATTAGAAATGGATAATGCTTTGTTTGCTAAAGTTTTATTCACGGATGAGGCATCATTCGCGAACCACGGGCAAATAAATCTACATAATATGCACTATTGGTCGGTTGAAACCCCAACATGGATAAGAGAAGTGGAAAGGCAAAGACCGTGGTCTGTCAACGTGCGGTGCTCAATTAGATTTCTACCTATGGGGAAGATTGAAGAACATTGTTTACCAGGAAAAACCTACGACGCCACAAGATATGTGGCAAAGAATTACTAGGGCATGTGTTTTACTTACGCCGTAGGAAATACAAAACGCATACAGATCGCTTATTACGAGACTTCGGTACTGCATCAATGCCAATGGCCATCATTTTGAACACGACATATGATTTCGGAACACGTAAGAAAACTGTAAATATCTTGAGATCGGATGAGCCGAATCATACTTTATATGATAGGTTGTTGAATTTGTCATTTTATTCTCTATAAGAATATTAACAAAAAAATATATGATTCCATTTAAAAAAATATCGATGATCTTGAAATCTTGTAAAAATTGACATTTAGAAAAATTTTTTACCATCATCAATGTTCGGTCTCTGATCAGACCGAACGTGAGATTTATATGTATTCTTTAGAAACGGTCGGCTCTAAGAGCTGGAAACACTCGACGCGACGCGACGGCCCCAGAACAGTTTGGGTGTCACCGGACACCACTTCGAGACGTCATAAGCGAAACCATTGATAGGGCAATCTTATGTAAACAAATAGTCTTAGTTTTCCACATCGTTTTTCCGTATCGTCGAACCTAATTTATTGCATGCCCTAAACACAGATGTACTAGAATGCCCCTACTCCGACGACCAAAATGCACCACCCACTCGCCAATAGAAAATCATTTTGTTACCCCATACAGTTTTTAGATAGCCAATAAGGATAGACCCGAGTTGACCTTATGCATAACGCCACGCCGAAAGTCACTTCTTTTAACAACTCGCTCGAAGTCAGTCGTCTTCCAATAAATCGCTCGAACTCAGCAGAGTTAGGTCGATTTCATCGCTCGAACACCTGTTAAGTTAATTCTGTATCTTTAAGTTTGTTAAATATATCTTAAGTGTGTTGTTTCCTGACCGCGACTTCTTCTTTTCAACTAGACGCGGTTATCTTGCATAACCCCGTCAGAGCCCCGAATTATCGTCGCGAGCAAGGGGAACGGGATTTACGCCCCGCGAAGTTCGGTATACGAACTACGGTACTTTGGACGCTACAATCAAATTCGCCCCTTGAAACAGTACAACTTTATTCTGTAGAGATTTTTTGTACGACTAATAATAACCGAGATATTTAGGTGTTCCCATTTAAATGGCCCACCCTGTATCACATAACAGCCTTGATCGATTTCGATGAAACTTTTATAAAAAATAGGAATACTTTGCATACACGCTGTATGTCTTTTTAAACAATTTTCTGGTCGTTTACGTTTGAAAAATTGTTTTACTCGGAGGTGTTCGGGCAGATGGGTCGTGAGATTTCGAGCCGAGCCGTGAAAGTAGCTATCCTATCGCAGCTTCGTGTTCGATTGCCATCCTGAAGGGGCTAGAGCGCACAGGCTTGCCAACCCTTCCTGACACACAAGTACGCAAACGGTCGCACTTTGGATTACACACGCCCGGACCTCGTATCCGGTTAATACGGTCGGTCTTAATGGCCGAGTCAACTATTATTGTTATTATCACGGTTACGGGCGTGCCTGGAGATTTGCGGGAGTGGGAATACGTAACGAGCCCGGCCGCAAAAGGAGCAATCCTCGGTGTGCTTCGCCGGGCATTACCGATGCGAACGACGTCGCGCAAAAATTAAGCAATTACCTGTACGGCTGATTACGGCCACGTTACGAAACTTTCCTAATTTCGTTGCATCCTGACAGTTCTCGAATGGCTCTCGCCTCCGAGGACAATGGGCTCCGGCTGGAATCGTTCGGCGGGACCGAATTCACGTCGAAACACGGCTTTCGTCGCCTTTTCACAAATTATGTCCGATCTGCTGGGAAATTATAGTGCGACGCTATGTCCTTGCATTTACGAATTAGGAGCAAAATTAAAAGATTCGAGGAGTTTTAAGAATATACTACCTCGATTTTATAACACGCATCGATGAAAGAAATTTTTATTGAAAGCAAAAGAAAAATCGAGATTTTAAGAACACATTACCTCGATTTTATAGAAATTATTGATGAAAGAAATTTTTATTCAAAATAGTAGAAAAGTCGAAAGATTTTAAGAGCATATTATCTCGCTTTTATAAAAATTAACGATGAAAGAAATTTTCATCGAAAACAGTAGAAAAATCAAGGAATTTTAAGAATATGTTACCTCGATTTTACAAAAATTATTGATGAAAGAAATTTTTATTTAAAACAGTAGGAAAATCGAAAGAATGCTTTACATTAATTTATACGAGTATACCATTAACAAACAAAATTTCCGAATCAACATGCCCCAGTTTTCCCGGGGAAAAACCTCAACAGTATGTCAGCGTTTCATCTCATTGTCGATTTTATGAGAGGTAAACATTTCTATTATCAATCCTCCAATAGCGAGTGAGTCAGCAATAAATAACGATCTTCCAGTAAATTTAAATCGGCACACATCGTTTACAGTTTGATTAAATCAACATAACTTCCTATCGCACGAGTTTCTCGTTCT
This sequence comes from Lasioglossum figueresi, assembly GCA_028455805.1. Lineage (NCBI taxonomy): Eukaryota > Metazoa > Arthropoda > Insecta > Hymenoptera > Halictidae > Lasioglossum > Lasioglossum figueresi. Next base: position 17,073,368 of record CM052194.1, read on the forward strand.
TAATAATGCGATCGAGTTTTACTGTCGTTTCGGCTTCAATCCAACTACGAGATACTTCGACCGAATGATGGTCTCGCTGTTTATGATGATTTCGAATTGGGTCGGTGCGCATTTTCAGGATGCTGTTTATTTTTTATTGTCGGCTTAAAAATAGTGAAGATAATTTGGCTTTTTTCGGTCTCGCTAATACCTTATATTAACGCATAGCTGTGATAGCGTATCGCGACTCTGCTGGCATCATGCTCGGGTTTGCCAAATTCGACAACATGGTTTCGGCCCGTCCTATAGTCGCGACTGTAAATACCAGTCTTTCGAGCGTAGGCGAGAATATTAACCGGGCGGATCGGTAAATAATTTCAGACTGCCGGCCGTCGACTGTTAATTTACAGTCGACCGCCACGTACTCGGCCACATGTATTATTTGCAATTACATTCGCACGCGTCCGTACACGCGCCCGTTCCCATTTTATTTCCCCGGGATGGAAATTAAATTCAACCGACGGCGCGGCGGGGAGTTCACACCTCCCCGAGCTTTTTCGAATTTCATCCTGTTCATGGATTGGCGAGCTTGTTCACGATCGGATTACTTTCCACGCGAATTTATTCGAAACTAATCCCGTAGCCCCGCACGATCTCTCGCACCGAGCCACGTAAGTCGACGCAGTTAATTGCGATCGAGACCAACTGCAATTACGAAAACGAGTTACACCCTTTCCAAGATCTGTTTCTCTTCAAGACAAAGCCAACCCGGAATCGGAAGGGGAAGGTAGGCAAGTCGGCCATTATACTTTCCATTAAAACGTCCGCGTCGTCGGCGCGCGTCTCGTAAACAGACAGCTCGATCTAGACCAATGGACGCTGGCCTGGGACGACGGTTCATTGAAAACGCGCCCGGCTTTACGGAGCAGATCCACCGTTCCTTTAATTACCGATAGTGCCTGCATGGTTCAAGGGAGGAAACGAAGGTCGCGCGTCGTCCGATCCTACATAATGCAAACAGCGTTCGTTACGTTGTGCATCTCGCCTGGTTAGCTCCTCGTCGACAAACTGTGCCCACGGTGTTTCACTATACCGTCACTGGTACATTTTGATGAAACTTTACACCACTGTTCGTTAGACATTCCAGAGAATTCAGACATGTTTCGTTCGTGCCTGTTTTTCATTTTAGGCGAGAAATTAACCCTTTCAATCTTTTATCTCGCAGGCGACGAGAGATGTCAAAAAATAGTTGAAGCAAATTTATATCCGATCTGTCGGACCATAAATGTGTTCGAAAAGATTTTTACAAAAATTATCAGAATAGTTTTCTTCTCTGGAAACGTTTCTTCTTCAAGAAACTTTTCGCCCAGATTTATGGGCCAACTGACGAGTACACTGCGGGTCGAGCATTTATGAAACTTTTCAAAAAATGCGGCACGATTTTATTTATACGGCTTTATTTATTTGAGATCTACGAAGGCTACACTTTCTTAAAGTTTACCTAGAAATATTGAAAATTGCATAAACATGCGCAGTCTACCGATGAGATATAACTTCTAGTTGAATTATCGCTTGAAATCTTCAAGATATCAAGGTTGGGAGGAATTGCTCGGTCCTGGCTTAGATCATACAGATTCCGTTTTCTGAGATCGAATCTGTACTGCAGAGAGTACATGCATTCCATGCAGTTATTTAGCATGAGAATATAAACACAGCATTGGAGTAGCAAGGAGAATATTTTCTAAATAATTAACTTGATGGAACTCTTAAAAATGACTTCGACCGTTCGTTTCCGTTTTCCAATGCACCGAAGAAGCCGCGGGAGGAAAGGAGAGGCGCGATCACAAAACGGTAACAGATGTCACACGATACAGCGGCATTATTCGTGGCCATTAACGCGATCATGAACACGCACTAAACGCAATCGATTAATATCCGTATTACCCAGCAATTCGGACAGCAATAGGGTTACTTGCTCCCATCGGGCAATAAGCTGGCACCGTGTAAGGGTTCATAATCGACAAATACCGATTGCGTACTGTTATGATAATGCGTGCTCGAAATCGCTGTGGAACAATGCTGTTCGCTGATATCGATCCTTATCACTCGTAATCGGTAATTATTCTTCCGGACCGATGAAACGAATTCAAATTGGCCACGGAATCGAACGGGAGGTCCTATTTCTCGCCGATGCTTCAAAGTCTCGATAGGTTTCGAACGACTTTGACTGACTTCGTCGAACCCGCCGATTGCCGATTATGCAAACGGAACTGTCGCGATTTTTCATGCCCGTTAAATCGGTGGTACAAACAAACCGCACGACATCGAACGCAGCCCGGCCGAGAGATCAAAAGAAACGATAATTGAAAGCGCGATGATCAAACGCCTCCGCGACGAATCCAGAGGTAACGACGTCGTCGAGCTGCTTCGAACGTCTCCTTTGAAACGACGACAACAAGCAGTTTCTGCTTGTACGAGAATTCGAAGGGGGAAATTCGGCGGGAAAGTGTGTTGAGGTTGTGGTGGCTCACGGGTCTCGTTTCCCTCAAAGCTGTTCTGTTTGGGCAATCTTGTTATGGCCCATTCGAATGTGTCCGCCTCCTTCCTCAGCATGTTAAAAGCAACATTTGTCTTCGGACGAATTAAACGTCTCTGGAAACTTCCAAAACTTCTTCTCCTTAACGAAACCGCCATAAACTCGAAGATTGAAGTCTCCTCTTTGCAACGACACCTTAAAAATTGATTTATGATTTTTTTTCACTGTTCTATGGAGCAAAAATGACGAACAAGATCGACCTCGAAAGCGTTGGCTTGTACTACTGAAAAGTTGAAAACACCTCTCGTTCAAAGCTCGGTAAAACGACTTCAAAAAATGGTACATCAATTTTCAAGGTGTCGTCGCAAAGAGGAAGCTTTTATCTTTAAATCTGTGGTGGTTTTAATCACGAAAATATAGTTTCAAAGCTTTCAGAGGCTACCGAATGTGTAGGATTTTTCGAGATAAAACTGTCTTTAGTTTCTCGCCCGCTACAGCGTGAAAAAAATGGTAGGATAAAACGAATAGCGAGGCATGAAAGTAGAGGTTTGCAGCTTTAAAATGAGTTGAAATTTTCTGTCGTACGATCATTTTTACGGAAATGATTGCAGTTTAAATATAGGAAACTTTTTGAGGTATTCAGTGTTGGATTCTTATGGTCTTTCGAAACCATAGCGACCTCACCTCTTCCCTGTCTGATATTCGCTTAGAATTCTCGTCTGGCAGGTGTGCTCGCTCGCATGAGCGCTTTCGTATTCCCGTTCCACGCGCGACGATTGGAGGATCGCTCGGAGAAAAACGGGCCGCTCCAGTCTCTCGGGACGAGTCAGCCGTGCAATCTTGCCGGCGCGTAATTGTCGAGGCAGCGAAGTTTCGATCGGTGCGTTCGATGGTTCCATTTACACTTCAGGAGGATGACTTTCGCGGAAAATAGATGGCTCGAGATGGGAAGACGTTGAGAAATGAATGAAGATCCTGTGCACCGCGTCGACGCGTCGGCGAAACGAATGAAAATCGCGGAAACTCTTAACGCTTGAACGAACGATCAATGCAGACCGAATTACATGCCGCGATCAGTTTACATTACCTTGCTGTCATTAACAAAGCGATCGAAAATTTTTTACCAAGTCTAGCACGGTTCAGAGAGTGTCGACTCTTTTTTCGGGAATTTTCAAGGTCGCCATTTTGTAAGTAAACCTATATTTTTACGTCTATCTTTTGGTGGATATTAAAACGAATTCTGTAAGCGTCGTAACAAACTTTTCTTTCATTCGCAACCTATTTATAAGCAATTATTAATCAATTACTTCATTATTATTAGATTCGAGGGAAGTTCTGTCGTGTTTTAAAGAAAACATTTGAATCAATTTATGAAAATATACGAACAAAATTACCTGCTGATTTATAAAAGAGGCAGAACTTTCCCTCCAACCTAATAATTTCCACTGGTTCGATCGAGACAAAATGTCGAGAGTCATTATTGAGAGACACGTTATCGCTGAACGTGGGTAACAAGAACGGTCAAGAAATTCTTCAACCGGAAGTTCACCAGAAGAATTTCCATGCAGATTTCTAAATGATCTTCGCTGCTTGTACCGAGCAATTCAATTTTTTGCTTACATAGATCTCGCATGTTGTTCAACGACGCAGCGTAGCGAATTCTCCATCCCGGTCCTTAATGCCAAGACCGAGGAACCCAGCCAAACGCGGAGATCGTTGCGCCAGTTAAAGTGCGGAATCTTGTTGCTCGTCAAACGCTAATGCCTACACCGTACCCCGACGATTTAATGCCTAGCCGATACGTATTTTCAATGCGCAAGAACAATCCGGCGAATCCGTTTTCTAGAGAGTCCTTGTTAGCGGAACTGGAGACCCAAATCTCTGCGGCATGCATAGGAAATTGTTTTCACTACTCTCTGACAAGTGGTGGCAAATTGTCGGGAAACGGTGTAGCATTCTGGAAATTGGTAATCGGCGTCACGATTTTTAGTTTTTCTATTAAATAATCTTTATTCGTCCAATCCAAAAGTCATCGAAATCGGAGAGGAGGTATTCTGCAGTTTCGACTACTTTGAAAATTTTATAATATTGGGTTGCGTCTAAATTTCGTAGCGTTTTTAAATTAAAATGCAAACATAAAATTCAGATTTTAATAAAATACCAGCATTTTTCCCTTTCTGTGTTACGTATTCTTAAATTTCAAATATTCTTAATTTGTTAAAAAAAATTTCACAGACGCTATTCTAGTAATCCTTGAAGACGATCCGAATGTAGATTGAAACGTCGAAATTATTTTGGTCATTTGCAAAATGACTTTGTAATTTAAGTAACAAATGATCGAACCCTTGCGCCGAAAGCGTTAACAATTTTATAAACCACAAATACGATCGTTAGAAACCTATAATTAAATAAAATTCAGATGCGCCGAAAATCAAAGTTTCAATGTTAGGAATTAACTGAAATTCGGAAGAGATAGTACAGTAAATAAAGGTACAAAAATAGTATGGGTTTATTTTTGTTTGCTCAATTTTTTCTTTCAATTTCTTTGCTTCGATCCTTTCATTTTCAATCTCTTCGATCGATTAATACGTTTTTATTTCATACATCAGTCTCATTCATACTTTAAGCGATATATATTCAATAGAAAAATATGATATTTAACCGAAGCGCACCTGAAATAATTAAATTTGTAATGAGGAACCTAGAAAGGTCTATGAGCCTCTTCCTAAAAATCGTTTCACCGTGCACCGGTGCGGTTCCATCGATTCGGGGAGTTTCCAGACGATTTTTAATAGTGGATCGGCGCCACGCCAGAATAGCTCGCTGATGGAATCTTTAAAAGTTTAGTACGCTGCTCGCGTCACCCGCACGTGTTTTTCCAGAAAAATTTCCGGCACTATTAAACAGTTTTTAATATCGTCTGGCGCGACGTCCGACAGCTAGAACACATGCTTCGCGTCTCTCCATGTACAGGGTATATAAAATTAATTTCTCTTCTTTTAATTCTTTAATAAGCAATGTTTCATGTAATTATACAGCGGATTTATATGCAAAATAAACATTTTCCACCCGAATTGCGACAGACTGTTAAATATGTTAAATTTTTGTCATAAATGCATAGAATCCGCTGTTTACATACAACCCTGCATAGTGGTAATTAAATTTTGTAAACGGACTTAATTTTCCCATTGAAAAAATAAATCTTCTTTCGGTTCTTTATGAAATACTTTGTGATTCTTATTTCTTATAAAAATAGTCGGCTAACTGGAATTCTTCCGCGGTGCGTATAGTGACGAAAAGGTTACAGTTCGATAAACAAGAGCACCGTGAGCTTCGCGAAGAGGGAGAAATTCCAATATCCGGAAAGCGAGAAAGAATTATGTTCGTCTATTGTGCCCCAGGGAGCGAAACGTGTGTTACTCTCGCTCTAGCTCTACTCTATCTTCACGTTTCCCCGAAGACCTTCGTTAACAAGGAACGGTTACGACACCATTAGAATTACACGAGTCTCGCCGAACGATCAGCATAATCACCGGGGGAAGAATGAATAAGAATCGTAAAGGAATGGGCTCATAAATCTCCCGGCTGTTCGCCGACATCGTTGCTCTCTCGTCGTTCCAGTTCTAGGGTAGCAGCCATCGAGACGACGACGACGCGCAACGAGCGTCGCGACGCGCCAGCATCACCACCAACCGAATCGAATTCCGTGGACGTGCATGCGAGAATAACACGAGCACGTCGTCAGACAAGCGTTTCTAACGAAACAACGCGTCCCCTTGCGACTCGTTCAGCGGTGTGCTGACACAGCAACGTCGGGGTCTGTCACCTCCAGCAGAATCGAAAGTCATGACTTTGAATCTGTGCCAGAGATATAGCAATGCCTTCGTGTACAGGGTGTCGCAAGATTATATTTAGACGAAAGATTTAGGCGAAAATGATATAAAACCAACCGCGAAATGGACCTTCTCGTCAAAATCTACAGGATCAAATAAAAAAAAGAGTCCAAAATTTCCGGTCCTGTAAGGTGAAGTTCAAATTTCCTGTAAGGTGGAGTTTAAGGTCATGGCAAACTAGACCGCACCCGTTTTGGTAGTTTCAATGGGAAACTACATAGAAGAAACCCAAAACGGCGTCGGCGGTGCGGTCTAGTGTGCAAAGGCCTTTATCCGCCACAAAAATAATTTTATCAAACTTGCATATTATAATGTTCTGTGGGTCTACATCTCCTTTGCTCTTTTTATCAGTGAACGATATGGGAACGATTAAAATGGGTACAAAAATGGTACAATCTACGGTATCGAAATTTTCCGGACGACAGTGCTCGCGGTAGAGGCACTTGCGGAATGCGTATCGGTTTGTTTATATGAGTTTTTTCTGGAGGTAGGACAGCAATTCGTTCTACTATGCGGTGACAGGGTGCAGCTCTCTCGGCTGATCCGCGGGGAACCGGTGGAAAAATCGCGGGTGAATGGGCGCGTCGTAAATAGTCGGGGCGACGAGGAGAGGCGGTTTCGCAAAAACACGGCGAAAGATTCATTCTCTCAGGTGGCCGGCCGGAAATAACCATGAAAAGGGAAATAGCAAAACGATAGGAAAGAACGACGAACGCTGGACCGTTGCCGGTGGTGGACGCGTTCTTTCAGGCCGCGTCGCGCGTGCACCGCGTGGACGCGAGCGCGGGCAAGAGTTATGTGCGGCGTGCATACCATAAATTTAATATGCCCAGTAGAAAGGCTATCTGAATTGAACCAGGAACGAGGGAGTTGAATTCTATTCGCTCCTGGCGTACGTGAGTCTTCTCTCTCTCTCTCTCTCTCCCTCTCTTCCTCTGTGCTCTACACGGTGGCCCACCACTATGATCTGGAATCCCGTTTCTCGCCAAAAGTCAATTTTTCAAGTTTTGTATATTCAACAAAATTTTCTTGCTGCAGAGTAACTACCCTTTGAAACACCAAAATCCAAAATATCATTATGCAAAGTGAAAATATTCTGCATCGATTGTGGAAGGAGTAGTTCAATAAAAATTCAATTCACCCCTTAACAGTCTTTCCACGTTGGAAACAACATAACGATATTCGTAGAATTTTTATAGTTTTCACTGTTCTATATTTCACCCAGTTAATTTCAAAATGCACAAAATCGTAAAACGCAAAGTAAAATTACACGTCTTACACACCAATTATAGAATAGAGAAACAGATTTTAATGTAGGGTTTATATGCGCTAGCAGATGTACTTTAAATATTCAATCCTGTTTCAAGCATTTTGTTATTCATATACGAACTACGTAAAATTTCGCATCGGACTTTTTTTCTATGAAAGCTTAAACAATTTCGAAGAAGAGCATATCAATTTTAAGTGCAGCCTCCTGCAAATAATAGCAGTTGACCCCCTTGCCCTATGATTTATTTTACAGTTCCAGTGATTAAAACTTACTTTGTAGTTCGTAATTTCCTATAAAAGGAGAAAATTTATATCTATCGTATGCTTACATGTTCTCCAATAACTATACATCAACAAAACCAAAATAAAATTTCATCTCGGTTTCAAGGAAATTAATGACATACATATATATTTATTAGACTCTGTTCAGAATCTTCATCACGAGTCTGACACGATATTGTTGGGCAAGTGGTTAATACGATTTTTCAAATATTTCTGATGATCTGACAACAAAATGTTTCCAACAAAATGTTTCCAACAAAATGTTTCCAACGAAATGTTTCCAACGAAATGTTTCCAACGAAATGTTTCCAACAAAATGTTTCAAACAAATTGTTTCCAGCAAGATGTTTCTACCAAAATTTGATCAGTATTCACTTTTCTACGAATTTCACGCAATGTTCGACATTATCATCAAGCAAGAAAACAGAAGAGCTGTTACGTAAGTTGGTTCTCGGATGCAGCAGTTTCATCTCGCAAGAAAAATGGGTGTATAAATGTTGCACACGTTCCGTGTCATCGCGCGAAGTCTCGAATACGGCGAATGCAACGCTGAAGGATCATTTGCCGGAATTCTTTAGTGAAACGGGAGTCCGACCGTGGCAAGAAGAAAGAATTGTCTGAGCAGAGATGCGAATAATGTAGAGACGTTCGCTCGCCGAAATTTCCGCGGCGCAACGCTCGTTCTCGCATGCTGGAGAGATCCAGAGCGTTTCGTTCCGGGCCGAAAGTGAAATCCTACGTAACGCCGATTACCGTCGAGGAAACACTTATCCGCGCGCCGGATGCCCGGGTTCCCTAAAGAGCGGTACAAAGAAAATTTTATGAACACGCGTCGTTCCCACGAGCTTCCGGGCAAATAGAATGCCGTTTCGTCGGCGAAGGGAACCACGAGATTATTCTCATCCGATAAATTGGAAGTGCTCGTCGGCGAACGTGTGTGTGCTCACCGGCTTGCGTCTCTATTTATCTAGAAGAGTTGTCAGATTCTCTTAATATTAAAGAGAGGTTCTGCGTGTTATTTAAATTCAATTGACAACTCGACACTCTTCGCCGTAACGAATCTGTAGTTTATTAAATTATTTACAATTGCTACACATGATTCGAACTGGAAATCTTAGCTATCTCGGTATATGACTAGTTTTTCTTTCAGACTACTGTCTCGGTTGACAAATAATTCCTTTCTGCCTTCTATCCCTGAGTTCGCTCGCTTCTCATCTCGCTGGTGAGGCTAAAAAGTGGGAAAACAGTCCCTTTTGAGGGGCGAGAACATCCCATTCGTTGACTGACTTGAAGGAGGAGCCGTTCCCATACATCTCCTATCGGCGGAGAAGGACATCCACACCTCAAGCCAATCGCGGAAGTAAATGCCCAAACAATGGTACGGGCAGCGGGCCCAGAGTTGAGTGGCAAAACGAAATGCCCAAGTGGCTAGCACGTGCGTTTGTTTTATTGCCCTTGTCCCAAGCATTTTCCAAGGATTCGGCGGACAGAGTCGTCTGTCTGCAACCTTAAGGGGATGCGCTTAATGAGGGTCCCGAAACCGATGGCCCAAGGAAGTGCCAATCGATCCTCGGACCCTCACGTATTGCACGGCTGGTTTACACGTGAAAGTCAGGCCTTACTTTTATGAGACGGGTGAAAACGGAAAGGTGCTGGCCTCCTCGCGACCCTTGTACATGTGTCACGAGGACCAACGGTATTTTTTGTGGACCCTTCTATGCATGTCATAACGCCTGTCCTATCAAATGTTACGACGACGCGCGTTGTATCGTAGCCGCTCGCTTTAATTAATAAATGCTCGGTCATACACAAGTCGATTGGCTCGATTATTCGATCCACTTCTTAATCAATACTTGTTAATCCGAAGATAACTTGGTAAACGTTGCTAAAGTTTTTCCATGAATCAAAAAATATTGGCTGTAGTTGTATTATGCTCCAAATTAAACTCATAGCCACAGCATATCAGCAGTCTTTTCATTTCTTTTAAATTGTTCATATCTCTTGAAAAATTAGAACACAACGAAAATATTCGTCATCTAACGCACAAAGTGGATTTTGAAATTTCCGTCCAGGCCTAATAGTTTCAATAAATTATATTTTTCAACCCCAACGTTGAGGGCTATTTTCACCCCCTTAAAATGAACGTCGGCAACTAAAAAAAATAGGTGTCAAATATTTTTCCGAGTTCTACATCGTAGATAAACTCCATCAAAATCGTCGTGGTACAATTGTACCTAAATCAACGGACACTTATTTGTCTTCAACAAAATGGTACTTGAAGAATACAAGTTTCCAGGTTGATTTGATTGTTTTATTTCGATTACATGTAGCTTTTTTATACGATAACATAATTAAATATACACATGTACATATAATGTCGTGAACATCAACATCAAATTGCTCCCTTCTTGCAACTCGGTAGACTTTCCAGAATCGGGGTACACATTTCGGTTACAAAAGGAGCTTTCCCGGGGAAAGCTGGAGCTTTTTCAGGCAGCATTATTCTTCCATTCGGTTGTGTCGCGTAGTATCTTAATTGCCTGCGCCCGAAAAAAGGGGTGGGTTCTTTGAAAGCCGGTGTATTCATTGGCCGCGTTCTAGTTTCGACGGGAAGATGGTCCCCGGAAACGCAGAATCGAGGTGACGACGACGAGGTAACGGAACCGTCGGCGCAAAAAACAAAAAAAAAGAAGAGTACTCTCGAGGCTGGTCCGGAGCCGTCGTGCTTCCGTAATTGAACTACTTCCGGCCAATTATAAAAACCTCTGACTAGCGGACACTTGTTAGTCCGGGGAGGAAGACGGAAACGCGCTCGGTGATGATCGGTATCCTTCTCGGTGATTCTCGTTCACCGGTCCCTACGCTTTTCGTCGCTTTTCCACCACCCCGTCGTTTCTGTTCCGCCATCAGCGTCTGGTACCCTTCTTTCATCAAATTTCCGTTCGAGACGAGCTATCTTCCTCCCATTCAGGGTCCAGTCCTTTCGTCCTGTGAATCGCTTCGAAAGGAACCCATTCCCTGGGATATTATCACCCCCTCCCCTCCGTGAATGGTTAATCTTCGTCCGTGGAGATCGTTCGCGCGGAAAGATTCATTGTGACACGGACCGGCGAGCACGTGAGCGTTTATGGAAAAGAATCGCGGACCCCGAGCACTCGTCAATTACCCAGCAAGTAGCCCCTCGCGTTCTCATTCGCCCCGGAGAGATCACTTTTGATTTAATCTTTCCTTTCGCGCGAACCGTAGCACGATTTCGATATCCCCGGTACAAGTCAGGATACTGAAAGTGCTCTCTATTTCGCACGCGAGCAATCCCATAATACCCTCGCATCTGGACGAAGCAGGTCTTTAAACGCGACTTCTATCGCCTCCGTGTCTGGCGCTGTTATTAGGTCTGTTTATGAGCTCGGTCGTATTTCACTCGTACACTGCCGGTTTTATATTAGATGATTGCAGGAGCTGGTTTTCATTTGAAAATTCTTGCAATTATAATTACTGGATTTTTATGCTACGAAGAAACTGTGAAATGTAAAACAGTAATGGATTAGAAAAATTTAAGAATATTACTGTGTCTCCAGTGTAAGTAAATCTATTAGGGGATGAAATGAATTTTTCTTGCTGGCCACAATCGTCGCAAAGTATTTTTATTTTGCAGAAAGATCCGCAGTCCAGTAATGACTATGTCTGCGGTATAAAAAGATCTGATAAGGGATGAAAATAATTTTTCTTGCTGGCCACAATCGTCGCAAAGTATTTCTTTTTGCAGAAACATCCGCAGTTCAGTAATGACTATGTCTGCGATGTAAGAGAATCTGTTAAGGGATGAAGTGAATCTTTCTTGCTGATCACAATCGTCGCAAAATATTTTTATTTTGCAGAAAGATCCGCAGTCCAGTAATGACTATGTCTGCGATGCAAAAAGATCTGATAAGGGATGAAAATAATTTTTCTTGCCGGCCACAATCGACATAAAATATTTTTATTTTGCAGAAAGATCCGCAGTCCAGTAATGACTACGCCTGCGATGTAAGAGAGTCTCTTAAGGGACGAAGTGAATTTTTCTTGCTGATCACAATCGTCGCAAAATATTTTTATTTTGCAGAAACATCCGCAGTATAGTAGTGACTGTCTCCGATGTAAGAGAATCTGTTAAGGGATGAAAAGAAATGTTGATTGCTGGCTTTTCAGGAAGTACATTTTTGCGACTCCCTGCGTCCTACAAATTTTGATTGCTCGGTAGGTTAAGTGTAAAATTGAACTATTTAAAATCGGTAAATTACGTTTCCCGTTTGGTCGCCAGGCGGCAGGGATTCTTAATAGATTTCGAAATTAATTAAAGCTTTATATCCGCAGAAAGCCCCCGCGGTTCCCATAACATCCATTGGAATTGCGTCAGGAAACAAGAAAGGATAAATTGCGACCCAGTTCACGTACTGCATTTTTCCCGTCCATCGTGAAATAATTTGCGAAATATTTTTCTATAACAAAAGCACGTTTTAGCAGCGAAAGGCAATTGTTACTGAATATTAATAACGTGCGGCCAATGCAATATATAATAATAAAAACGGGACGTTTTTATTCGAGCAACGTGCAAATATATATATATTGCCTGGTCGGTACATCGCGCGCGAACGAACGAGCGAATACTCGCGTGAGCGAATTCGCGCTGCATTATGAGAGAGAAGTGGGACGCCGCGTCGCCGTAAGGATTTTAATATTGTGCCGGAATAATTGCGTTGCTCCGCTAAGAAATTAACTTCTATTGTGAGCAGCTATTGAACGAATTGCTAGGCGCGGCTGTGAAACGTCCGAATTTAATTGCTGGTCCCTCGTTGACACCGTATCGGAGGGCGGGAACAAGCGGAGAACTCCAATAATAAATATCAGCCCGAGCAGAAATAATTTTCAAGGGAAAAGGAAAAACGAGGGGAGTAGAGTTTGTGTTACGAACCGTCCATAAATCACCCGACACTTGTCTTCCACAAAATGGTAATTAAAGAATGCAAGCTTCCAGCTTGATTTTATTCTTTTATTTTGATCAGCTGTAGCTATTTTATACGATAATGCTTGAACGCAAAATTAAATATGTACATATACTATTTGAATAAATGCTGGAAAAAAGGGGTTGAGAGAAATCGTGGGTTGATTATGGACAGCTCTAGATGCCAAATTGAAAAAACGATTGCCCCACTTAAATTTAAAAAATTAGAAAATATAAGAATAATATTTAAAATTTAGGAAATATAGGATATTTTCTTCTCTACATTAGAAACAATTAGTAGTTATCATTTTTATTGCATAATATATGAGATGATTGCAGATGTTTCACGGTGGAGTGTAAAAAAATATTATTATCTAATTATTGTTTAATTGTAGAGAAGAATGGTGACTATATACTTGATTCATGAAGCTGTATTTTTTAAAATTTAACCATTGTGAATATTATTTTCAAATCTGGCACGAATTTATGCAGTCATCTGACAGGTACTTTAATAATAAAAGATCGTCTGCATCCAAATTTGAATAAGTGTCCGCTGACTTATGGACGCGAGCGTATGTATTATAATTCCGACAAGCGGGCGAACGGTGTTCTCCTCGTTTCGCGAGAATGTAATTCTGTTCGTGGCTGGAATGAACGCGCGTCGATTCGATTACGTCTGCCGGAAGAGCCTTCCGCCTCAAACAGTGCATGAATTTTTTGAAAAATCGTAACACCTGTTTTTTCTCCTGCGCCCGAGGTAACACGTTCGACCGAGCCAACCCCGGCCAGCCCAATGTTTTAACACGCATGGAATTTGCGCGCCGGTGTTCGCGAGAGAGCAGACATTTTTCCTCATTCATATTATAGAACAAACAAGATTTTTCCAGGCTGAAACAATCTCCTTGAACGAGGAACCAACCCGACGTTTCCGCTGCTCTGTACGGGTACAATTATCGCCCGCGTTACATGTTCTCATCGGCTTCTTTCCTCTGTCTACGCATTCTCCACGGGAACAAAAGACTTTTCCAGGTGTGCTCCTCCGAGTACTCGGACCTCGGCGAACCAACACCGTGCTGCAACCACTCCCGTCGAAATCGAAACACGCCCGACGAAACTTCATTACGTTTCTTGAGCTGTCCATTCGCAACTTTATTCGACCGTCCCCGAATAATCCAGCGTACTCGAAAAGCAGAGTTTGAACTCGTTTCAGCTGCACAAGTCGTGGATACGTTCTGCCGTCTTCTAAACTAATTTTATATGTAAAATATTTGGTGCAGATTACGGTGATTCGTATTTAATTTTGAAAAAAATTATTTTACAACGCCCCCAAGACTGTTCTAATTAATTAAAAAAATATCTGTGCAAAGTTTCATCTAGATCGGACAACGGAAAAACGTGCGCCGAAAGCATAGAACATTAAATTTTGGGGATTAATTGAAGTTCGAGATAGGGAATAAAACAGTGTAATAGGATTAATAAGTACACGTGGTAAATGTGTGAGCACAGCTCCAACTCGCTACAACTCGTACCGCTCGGCTCGACGCGGAAAACAACTCTGTCCTCTCGCCCATCGGTATTTTCCGATGAGCCCTTCCGTCCCCTTCAGCTTTCCCAGGGACCTTCGGACTTCCCCGACGATCTAAATTCTTTACGGCCCACACAGGCCTCACGTTCGGTCCCTAAAAATACGTTCCCTGAGGATGATTGTAAATCCTAAAACATGGGTCTAGGTGCGGCGACGGTTGCGACGAATTTACGATGCTACAAAATTGATTAATTAAATGCTAATAAAATCGTTATTTTTCGAATATCTCAATTATTGGCTGTTTAATTAATTTTTTTAGAGGGATTTCTATATCATCATTTTCAATGTAGAATGTCACTGTGAAGAAATACCGTTAAAAAAACGCAAAGTGACCTTGAAACAACGTTGAAATAACCTTGAAAAATTAAGGATTTAATTTTTTGTCGCAGCCAGTAACACTGATCAGAGATTTGTACGAGGAAACAAGATCAAAGAAGTAATTACGCCGGGTAATACTGTTACGATATGCGCCCTGGACACTTTGAGGGAGGGTCGCGCGCCATAGTTTGTTCCCCGTCACTCGGCACGTGTCAGCCAGACAAGACCGATCGCTTTTTAATCAATTTTAAAAAGCAATTACACGCTCGTTAAGGGCCGGGCGAAATGGATTGAGGACGGGTCCACGAAATGTCGCGTCGGGGATTCTCGCGGTTATTATTTTTCACCTCCCTACCGCGACACGGTTTTGCATGGCGACGGTACATGATTGATGCGCGGTCCTAAATGACGCGCGACTTCGATCACTTCAGCGAAGCACAATGTTAAATCAGCTTGTCCGGAAAATTCTATAACATCCTTCCGGGCTTGCGGAAAGTCTCCTGCGCTTTTCATATATTTTTTATCCGAAACCGGCTTCCTCGAAAACAAGTTCTCAAATAATCGCAATACTTTCAAAAATTCTAGGCAACGCGAATTAATCCAATGAACAGCTGCTGTGTTAGGGCCAATAGAAAGATCGACAAGAATCATTGTGTTCTGTAAAACATTTTACGCATTAAGAACGAATGGAAAACTGTTTGTAAAAATGGTACGGAGGACGATACAGTAATTTTCGAAAAATCGAGAACCACAGGAAGCGTGTCAGGTTTTTCGCGGGTTAATGGTCTGATTTATGGTTACAAAACCGTTAGCTGGGACCACGTAGTTAGCGACTAAGTGACAGTCCATATAAAGCGCGTCCAAAGTCGAACCGGGCTCCATCCACTCAATTGCTTACTTCTGTTCGGATCTCTCCCCGCCTCTTGCCCCGATCGTTCCTCCTCCGATTTTCCAGGGCGTGATCCATCTTCGTCGGACCGCAATCTCGACAGTCGAAGCAGTTTTTACTTTCGATCGACCAGCGAGAACAACGCTCGTTCCTCGGACGTTCGTCTCGAACGAGCGAAACGACAGATTTTCCAGGCGACAATTCCTGGCCGTCCTCGGCTCTGGAACACGTCCGTCCCCATTATTTCACCGCAGCGTCGCGGCTCAAAGGGTCTCCAGATATTATTTAAACCACTCTCGCGGATTAAAAGAGGATCATCGTTCACCCTCGAGGATGACAGGCGACGCCGGACGACAGACGTCGCAGGAATCCAACGACTCTACCATTTAGGAAGTTATGGTAGAATCGCGCGAACAGATTCAAAGTGGACTGTATTGAATCGTCGGTCCTTGACGGCGCCATCGCTGCCGACGCCGCTTCCCAATGGTGTTCGGGAATTGATGATGGACCGGATCGGCGAATAGGAAGAATCTAGCAGCGCGTGTCACGGAGAAAATGAAGAACATTCCGTAACTTTATTTCACAATTAATGAAATTATGATGAAGCTTTCATAAGAAATGATTTAATCAATATCTTTATTACAACACATATTATTGGGTCGTTCGGAAAGTCATTTCGTTTTTTTTTGGTGAAAATGAAAGACAATTTTCGTATAATGAACAAATATTTTATTAAATTATACCGGGTGATTCACGAGAAACAGGCCACCTAAATAGCTCCGTTAGAACTAGAGATAGAAGAAAATGTTAGAGAGAAAAGTTGTACTGTTAAGGGGGGCAAATATGGTGGTATAAAAAAATGTTCCTATTGTAGTCGTTTTCAAGGTCTTTTGAAGGTCGTCGACGATTTTTAAATAGCACTATATATTTTTCACTTCACAGTGTTGTAGCTGATGTCAAGACGAGTTCAATGATGTGGTACACTATGACCCTCAAATGACCTTGAACTAGAAAATTTATGATAAAGCAATGATAACTTCAAAATGTGTAATCATTTTATTTGAAGTAAATTAAATGTTCGAAATTATGACCTTGAGCAGTAACACAAACATTTAAACGTTTTACAAGGCAATCAATTGTACTTCCAATTATTTCTGTTGAAACTGATCTACAAGATCTAATTATACTTTCTTGCATATTCTCTGGTGTAGTCGGTTGATCCCGATATACATCATCTTTGAGTGTTCCCCACAAAAAAAAAATCGAAAGGAAAATCGCGTAAATTTCAACAGAAACAATTGGAAGTACAATTGATTGCCTTGTAAAACGTTTAAATGTTTGTGTTACTGCTGAAGGTCATAATTTCGAACATTTAATTTAGTTCAAATAAAATGATTACACATTTTGAAGGCATCATTGCTTTATCATAAATTTTCTAGTTCAAGGTCATTTGAGGGTCATAGTGTACCACATCATTGAACTCGTTTTGACATCAGCTACAACACTGTGAAGTGAAAAATATATAGTGCTACTTAAAAATCGTCGACGACCTTCAAAAGACCTTGAAAACGACTACAATAGGAACATTTTTTTATACCACCATATTTGCCCCCCTTAACAGTACAACTTTTCTCTTTAACATTTTCTTCTATCTCTAGTCCTAACGGAGCTATTTAGGTGGCCTGTTTCTCGTGAATCACCCGGTATATTAGCCATTCTGGTCCAATACCTTTTGCCATCTTTCTGGTAGTAGCATGATTCCACGCTCATAAAATTTTTGGTCTTTGCTGGCAAAAAACTGATCGAGGTGGTTTTTGACCTCCTCGATTGAAGCGAAGGTTTTACCGTCTAAAAAATTTTGCAGTGACCGGAACAAGTAATAATCCGAAGATGCCAGATCTGGAGAATATGATAGGTGTGGCATTGTATCCCATTCAAGCTGTAAAAGCTTTTGGTGAGTGACCAAACTTGTATGAGGTCTCGCATTATCTTGGTGGAACACTACACCTTTTCTGTTGAATAATTCTGGCCTTTTCTGTTGAAGTGTATCATTCTATTTTGTCCAGTTGATGACAGCAGACTTAATAATTAAACAAAAAACAAAAAAAATGAAAAAAATAAAATTAAAAAAACAAAAAAAAACTTTGCAAACCAGTTCTGGCACTGGCGTACTGTCAACACATCTTCTCCATACACATCGGTTAATTTCTTTCTGTCTTGAATAGCATTTTTACCTTTTCTATAGTAAAAAAGTAAAATATGACGAAAATGCTGCTTATTGCTCTCAATATTTAAAAGGGCACCCACCAAAAACTACTGTGTAGAATCAATTGAATTTTTTCACACACAAGCCTTGCTATATCAGCTCTCAAAACATATAATGATTATTCCGCTTAAGTGTGAAGTTGGGTGCAAAAAAATACAATTAAGTCCTACGTCGGGAAAAAACGAAATTACTTTCCGAACAACCCAATATAATAAGAACCGCGCAGAGTCTAAATTAATTAATTCTTGTCATTTTTATAAGGCAACCGTGTGCCTGTTACTGTTATAGCTCGGTACGTTTAGCGTTAATATTAACAAAATCAAGATAACAATCTTGTAAATGAGAAACGCGATACGACCATACTAGATTACTTTCATCGTAATACAATCAAGAAATTCACAATTGCGTTTGTTTAATGTCATTGTTACAAATCGGACATTTCGTATGCAACAACCTAATAATCCATTGAATTCATTAAACAGTTTGGAAAAAGACTTTTCAGGATTGTAAACATGTTATACTCGCTCGCAAATATTTAAGAGCGCTGCCAACCGAAACGTTTTATTTACAACAAATGTACTACTCGCTAATCGAAGTGGTATTTACCGACCCAGCACGCGCATAAACTCGTTGTCAAAGCACGAAAACTGGTCCATTTGCAGCGGAGTAGCCGCATAAGGGTTAATAATCATTTGGTGTTCGCGTTTCAAATCGCGCTCGACGCCGAACAGTCAATAAATAGTGTTATTCGCAGCCTGGTTTCGCTGGGCTAGAATAACGCCGCACTTGTTTAACACGGCGTTTGTTTAACAACCAAGTCATTCCCGCAATGCTTCGCGCTGTTTAGGTGTACGGTGGAACGGGTGGAGGGGAGATAGAGAGTGTATTTAATTAGCGGCGGTCGTCGGTGTCGCCGGTTGTCGCGTCGCTGTTTGCATTCAATTTTCCTGTTCCGATACGGGAAGCGGGTTTTCTTTCGTGCGGCTGTTTGTTTCGCGCAACTAAATGTCAACAAAGGCCGTTTATCTGACTCTTGGTGGCACGTCAATCGAATATTCGAGCGGCGCCACGCATCCTGCATCGGAGCCCGTTCCACTTGTTACCCCGACGATCCACTAACTTGCCCTGACGCGTTGTTATTTCTCGCGCATCAACAACCGGCGCGATCATTCGCGCTTACACCTTACTCACAAGGGAGGTTACCCAATCGTAACACGACCAATTTTTTTTATAGATACCGGCATTCGTGTTGAGGGGGTGAACATAGTCCTCGAAGTTGGGGTGGAACGATCCATTTGATTGAATATCTCCGAAACTATTAGGGCTACACGAAAAATTTTGAATCCAATTTGTGCGCCTTCGAATGACGAATCTTTTAGGTTGAATTAATTTAAAAAAAAATAATTTTTTTCATTGCCAAACATTACCATTTTTTGAAATGATATAGTACCTCACAGAAAACTTAAATGTTTAATTGATTAGTTAGTAATTGATTAGATACCGAAATATTTAATAACGTACACAATATTTCGAATAACGGCACAGCGAGTGCTAAGGGTTAAAAAGCAGGCTTCTCGAGATTTCCTCAGTTTCGTGGATGTAGTCGATAAATGTAGAATTTAAAATAAAAATAAATTCGGATAAGATACCGACTTTTGTCCCATTTCCCAGAAATCGAGTGCGCCTCGACGATGAGAGGTAGTCGGATGGTGGGTACGCGAAGATGAGGATTAATAAAATATGTCCTCCTGAAACAATTCAAGAGTCTAATCTCCGGAGGAAGCTCCGAGGAAATTAATTGGCCGGGCGGTCGCGTCGAACTTTATTTCCATTCTCGGCGAGGCGACGACGCTCACCGGATTCAATTTTCGACGACGGTGAAATGCGTTTCCGTTTCCGTTGTCGCGGCGAGTCACGCACGCGCCTCGAAACACGAAGGAAACGTGCAATCGCCGCTCCGGAGAGAACCGGCCGGTTTTTATGAAAAGCTTCCGCACGTGTCATTACTCGTGGCGGGCCGTTCGGGCCGAAGCCTCACAAATAACGTGCTGCCGGGATACACGGCCGCCGCTCCTTCGATTAAGGTCAAGACAAATGGAGCCGGATGTCGGTCGGAAATTAAAATCTCGAGGACGAGAGGCGCTCGTTAAGCCCCTGCCACCGCCGATCGACCGGGAAACATCTCCCTCTTCTACACCGTCTCTTCGACCGATAAAATTCTGATTCGTGATTGCTGATTCGCAACAACCTGACAGGTAATTGATACATTGTAATTTGACATTTCGATCAACGGTTTTTAGCTTCGTTTCCGGACGGATGAACCCAATCTTTCAGGACATTCGCGATTACTCACTGTTGCGTGACGCGGCGTTGAAATTTTCCCAGGGTTCCATGTCTGCTTCACTGGAATTATTAAACAAGGGGAAACGATTCGTTTCTCGTCTGCTGTTTGGAATCATTAGTCGGGTTATCGAACTGACTTTTTCTTAGACCTTCATGCGTTTTGTGCTTCACTGGTCTGTGTACAGGGAAGACTCGCGTAATTGTTCGAGCACCCTTTAAAAATTGGGACCACCAATTTTTCGGCCGATTAATCCAAGGATTAGTTTAATAGATGATCCAAAAATTAATTCTTTATTCTCGACTCACTTTTACATGTTGTTAACATTCTTAAATAGATTGCCCACGGTTCGAGGGGCACCCAGTATATGTTGTTCCGTCGCGCAGGAACACGATACATAGATTCCGTTGCAACAATATTTATGGTACGTTCGTGACTAAACATCTTCCTCGAAGATTTAGTCAATTACGGTCATTCGGCGACCATTCGAGACATCTGGCAAATGTCTCGTTCTTGTATATCTTAAAGAACAATGTACCATGGAATTGGTCCTTTTGAACGACCACCCGGACCGTCACGGGCAGTATCATATAACCGAGCCTCGTCGCGCCTCCTTCCCAACGCTCTTTCGGAACAGCGAGAAGGAGATGTCAACAGTCGAATCATGCTGATTGGTAAATGCAACTTTCGGCAGGAACCAATCAGCACTTGTTTTTCCTCGTCGCGTTCGGACAGGAAATCGAGTTCCGACAGTTCCATCTTAGCCTTCGGACAAGCATCATCTTTTAATCCTCGGTTAGACAAGTGCAACGCACCGGCCGTTGTCTTGTCATTCAAAACGGGATAAGTGTCGAGACGTTACATTGCGGTAGTTCGTTGTCCAGCGATCGGGACAACCGCGCTAAATTCCGCGTCACAAGCGATCTAAAACCCCTCGCGTGCGCTAGCGTCTAAGGCAGGACCTGCTAGAATTGCCTTACCGACGAGTCCACTAGCAGGTCCAGGACGAAACGCTTCTTTTAACGTGTTTCGAGTCTTTATATCATCCTATCATTTGAACTACTTGCCCAAGATTAATTTGGCGGGCACAGATCCGGAGCATTTGCGAATCAGCATCTTCGTGAACGTAACATTAAGTTTCCGTTAACATTAAGTTTCCGTTAACATATTATGGTATCAAAGTAGCTATCTAAATAATAAGGAAAATGTCTCCTATTCGAAACGAAGCAAAATACAGAATGTAAAATAGTTTGAGCAACTGTCCTCTGATGATCGGGACAAAAAAATGGTCTTATTTTAATCTTCAACAGAAAGATTAATTTTCTTTTATATTAATTTACATTAATGTTCCGTCGCGCAGGAACGCGACACGTAGGTTTCGTTGCAACAATATTTATGGTACGTTCGTGACTAAACATCTTCCTCGAAGATAACGAAAATTAGGGTCATTCGGCGACCATTCGAGATATCTGGCAAATGTCTCGAATGTGTATATCTTAAAGAACAATGTACCATGGAATTGGTCCTTTTGAAGGACCGCGCGGACCGTCACGGGCAGTATCATATTACCGGGAACCGTCGCGCCTCCTTCCCAACGCTCCTTCGGAACAGCGAGAAGGAGATGTCAACAGTCGAATCATGCTGATTGGTAAATGCAACTTTCGGCAGGAACCAATCAGCACATGTTTTTCCTCGTCGCGTTCGGACAGGAAATCGAGTTCCGACAGTTCCATCTTAGCTTTCGGACAAGCATCATCTTTTAATCCTCGGTTAGACAAGTACAACGCACCGGCCGTTGTCTTGTCATTTAAAACGGGATAAGTGTCGAGACGTTACATTGCGGTAGTTCGTTGTCCAGCGATCGGGACAACCGCGCTAAATTCCGCGTCACGAGCGATCTAAAACCCCTCGCGTGCGCTAGCGTCTAAGGCAGGACCTGCTAGAATTGCCTTACCGACGAGTCCACTAGCAGGTCCGGGACGAAACGCTTCTGTTAACGAATTCTATTATAATTCGAACCGATTTGTCTTATGTAATCGCTAAACCCATTGAACCGGCTATCCAAGATTAATTTGGCGGGTAGCAATAGTCGTACGAGGGCATTCGCGGGTCGACGCGTCCGCGATCAAACCGGGCTCAAGCCTTACAACCTTGAGTAGAATCCGTCCGCGCATCACCCATGAGTGTCGCCTCAAATACAAGACTAAACATATGTTAACAAACGTATCCCGAAATAGTGTATACAGGGTCTATCAAAATGTTATACTTCCTCGAAATTGGATTCATCAGGTAATTAAAACAATTTTTATAATTTTTATATTCACCGGTAAAATAAAATTTTTTAAATACTTCTCGGATCCAAACGGTATATATAATTTGTCAAGTTTTCAGTTGCACCGTGAAAATACATTAAAACCGCACGAGCGTTAACGCTACCTTTTTATCCGAGAGTGTATTAGGAGACTGCAAGTTTTCAACGAACCCCGTGGAAAGTTTGGCGAAAATCGTGGCGGGGGCGAGAAGTTGCGACGATTCCGAGGACTGTGTACAATTAGAAAGCAACGAGCCCGAAACTGCTAAAGAAAAACCACGCACGTGCGAGTAATTGTGGTCGAACGGTGTCGGCAACTGCGGCGCGGCCGGGCCGGCTCGAGGCGTCGCGACGCCCGCCGCTAAAAACGACGGAGTGGGCCAGGCCGAGGAGGACTTAATGAATTTTTCGCCGGAAGGGTGGAAACTTTTCCTATTCCCGGGGACACGACGGCGTCGTTAGCCAACAGTTGGCGTCCGCGTCGCCCCGTGCAACATTCCACGACAGTCCGGGACCGGCAGCAGTCGCGACGGAAGAAAGGAAAAAGAAAGTTCGGCAAGTAATATAACGTCGTCGGTGTGCGCGCATGGCTACGGTGGTGGCCTCGAACCAGAACCGTCCGAGCCGGCCGATTTATCTCGGAAAGTTGCAACCCTCGATGTCTGGCTTCCCTGCCGGGACTTGACGGACCGTTACCCCTCCGCCTAGCATACTATACAACTATTTTGAGGTCGTTCGCGAAATTTCCGGCGGAACTGCGCTTCGGATTCCCTACGAATCGACCCCCGAGCAACCCACAGAAGCAGAAGATGTCGAAACAGAAGGGTCATCCCCTGCGACCACGGCGGCTGTTGATCATTTTCTGTGAACTTTCCTGCTGGGGTCATTCGGTCAGGGTGAAACGGGGTGCAGGGGTTCTCAAACATTATTTTTCGACTTTCGGATTTTTCTGGTCTCACCCCCTTAAATTGTGAAATTTGAGAACACTATGTGTGCAGAATGTGAAAGCAATCGGACAACGTGGACCATAAAATGTTTACGATTTTACGTCGTTTTCAAACATAACTGTATTCATATTTGTGTGTTGCTTTCAAGGAACATACAAAATATTTAAATTTCATTTACCATTCAATTCAGAGATATTTTGAATTATCTCGACAAGTTCAACCAATTCGGTACTATTGGTCGGGGGTTGTTTTCCGCAACTTCTGCAGAACACTGTGGATCTCCATGAAAACTAAAAACGTTCTAACTGAATTATTGTAATTATTCTAAGAAATTGAAGCTATTGAAACAATATTCAGAAACTGTTTCAACATATCGACAGTTCTATATTTCTTGTATATATTAATGATGTCGATAGTAACAATAACGGTAGGTGCAGCAAGTGCTAGCGAACGTCCCATATCTGACCAATTGCCTCTATCAAATATGAAATTCGAATCCGTGATTTCGAAACGCTAATGGAAGGTTCGCACGTTTCCGCACGTTTCCGCACGTCGAGATGCGGGCAGATCGAATGTGATACGTCGTGTTCGGGTAAGCGTTCGCCAAGTCACAGATTATAATTAAACAGAGTACTTTTACTCAGATTCCGGAATTCCGCGAATAATAATGATTCTAATGCCGCCGTGAAAAGCGGGGCGGTCTTGTTTCGTTTGTTAAAAGCTATCCCGCGTGGAAGTCCGTGAGACGTGGAGAGTACATCCCCGTAATACAATATCGGGAGCGAAATAATTATCCGGGGACGTACGGTCGACGAACAACTTCGGAAACAGTTTCAGCGGTTCGCTTGCGTCGTGATTGCAGTTTTAAAACGAGAGGACGGTGCACACGGCGAGGATAGAAAAATGGTTACTGGAAATTACATTCCAACTTCCGGTATTCGTTTAAACGAAGATTAACCCTCGGACAGGACGATTTTTGTAGCTATATAATTGGCAATGCTCAGGACCGTTCACAGCTGT
This sequence comes from Lasioglossum figueresi, assembly GCA_028455805.1. Taxonomy (NCBI): domain Eukaryota; kingdom Metazoa; phylum Arthropoda; class Insecta; order Hymenoptera; family Halictidae; genus Lasioglossum; species Lasioglossum figueresi. The sequence continues at coordinate 17,097,985 of CM052194.1, forward strand.
AATTAATAAGTTTTAAAAATTTACTTTTGACGATATCTCGTGTAGACACATTAGTCTTTCCGATCTCCTCAATGAAATTGCTATTCGGTTAGTTGAATTGCCACAAATTGAGTATTTAAATAACAATTTGGATGTTCCCGGTCAAAAGAGACACAGCCGTCGGAGAGTTAAGACGTGCGTCCTGGCAGGGAGGACGGTGGGTCAAAGTAGCATAGGTCGGCGAACGGCCAGCCAAACGAAACGAAGACCGACGCGACGCAACTGGTTTAATGTTGTGACCAAACTAATTGATCAAACATCGGAACTGCCCGAAATTTGATATCGTATAATTACCGGTGATCATTGTTAAACTGCAATTACGGCATCGACACCCGACGCAATTGCATTTTATATGCCAATTCGGATTAGCTGTTCGATAAATCGTCGGGAGTTGTAATTGTCAGGAACTCGATCATAATGCGGGGCCCGCCTATTGAAGAAGCGAACCGTAATGCCCGTTCACCAGATAAATAATGCTAGGTGTGTTAACCTGTCAGTATTAATACCGATCGTTAACATTGCAGCTTAACAAACGCTGTCGATAACCTGGAATGATTCCCTCGAACAACACAACGAAACGATACGAGTGGAACAGGTTCGAGTGTACTAGAAACCTTTCTATAGGCCACCTTTTGCAGGTTTTCGCGACAAAAGGAAACAAGTTGAACAGTTACCGTTTCGGCTCTCGAGAATTCTTCGAAAATTTCGCTTTGGAGGAGCGAGAGCACTGTTCAATAGCCGTGGCTCTTAGCGTGCGGCTCGAGTATGTCTGAGAAATTCTGTCTACGACGTACTCGTGGTGGGTGATGAACGTCGTCGAATTTCTAGAAACACACACTCGCACAGAGATCGAAAGAGAGAGAGAGAGAGGGAGAGAGAGAGAGAGAGATCGTCGGTGAAGGAGCACGGCCAGTCTTAAGCGAGAAACCTGTTGGGTACTTGAAAAGTGATCGATGGCCCCTCGACGGGAAATGTTTCTTTATTTATCCGAGTTGCAAGCTCGCCAATCCACGCAAATGGACTGCCGCAAGGACCGATAGCTTGCCGAGGAAATATTTCCCGGAGATACGGGATTAGCCGGATCCCCAGCTATTGATTCAAATTATCCAAGCTTTAATGGAACCTCTTATAGACGCTGAGGTACCTGCACAATTTTTGAAAAGCACGCCAAAAAGTACAATTTTGCATATTCGAAATCTGGAACGATTTTTGTCGGTGAAACATTAGTGATATCATGTAGTTTGTAATTCTCATTTTGTCGACGTGCTACTTCGTCTCCGATTTTAATGACCTTGAAATACGTTGCCAAGATCATCATTCGGAACAACATTTCCCTTGAAAGTTTATTGGCGGCCAGTTTTAGTTAACGAGACAAGTAATCGGAAAAGAGTCAAATTCAGCAAAGGTATGAAGTGAAATTCGGTAAAACATAAAATGATGGTCGTCACATTTCTCCAACATCCGACCACGTTAAGAATATGTTAAGAATATGTTAAGAATATTATTTCGTTGAAATGATTGGCCGTGTGAACTCGATAAACAAGGTCGTGTTGCAAATTCTGGAAACAGGTGGAACACGTCGGACCGTTTACATTCGTCTTATCAAAAAGATTTTATTCGTATATAAAGGCCGTGTCAGATACGGCAGGGTCCTCGTCGCGAGTACAATCTCGCGCGACCCCGCAGCGAGATATTTTCGCATTTTTCCAGATGTACGTCCCCGGCCCCCTGTTTCACCCTCGGTTTTCGAGGCCGCAGTCTACCTTCCAGGGAGGTCGGCCTGGAATTACGGAATATTCGTATGGGAAGACGCGATGAAAGTGGGCTTGATCCCGAAGGGGTGTCGGCAATTCCGTTTTCGCAAATAGTCTCTTCGCCACGATTCCAAGGAAAATATAACGCTGGACGAATATTATTCCTAGACGCGTTTATAATATACGAAACGTACGAATGTCCCACAAATGAGATGTAGGTAAGGCAAATTACAAACAAAAGAATTGTTGACAAGGTAACCGACTGTACAGGATGATTCACGAAACTATTACGAGCCATACCTTTTTTGATTCAATGATTCAAAGTGGTCTACACGTTCCCGATCATATTTTCCGGCATTTATATTTTTATATTATATTGTACAGGGTGAACCACGAATCGTGACCAGTAGAGTTTACTGTTATTAGCAGTACGATCGGTTTCAAGAGAGCTTTCACGTGATTGCAGCAAATTTTTTGTAAAAAAAATAAAACAAGCAATTTTTTGCAATTTCTTTTATGTTTTGATACTTACCGAATTCGCCTCGAAATCCTCTATTAAATAGGAGTAAAAAATTTTAGATGTATTTGCAAGAAATTGTAGATGTATTTGCAAAAATTGAAGATGACCTTGAAAGTTCTTTTGAAACCATGCTACACCTGATAAAAACATCGAACATTGAACTGCTAATGACAGAGTAATCTCTACTGGACGCGATTCGCGGTTCACCCTGTATTATATCTATTTTTTAATAAATATTTATTTGAGTGTAGCGTCACTAGCATTGCCAAAGGCGACCGGAGAATTCAAGTTCCATGCTAATTTTCTCGTAAATTCAGGTGGCGCGGTAACGTGACTCCGTACCCTTGGAGACCGCCAATTATAACCCGCAGTGCAGCTGATTGTGGCGTTACCGGTGTAACGAAGTTTCACTTACACCGCCGCGCTGCAAGTTACAGAATAGCTGTACACAAAGTCGCGGCTCATTATTCAAATTCTCGTAAACAGTGCCGCGGGTCCATTACACGGTGCCCACCGCGAGGGTGGTTTGTCCTCGTCGTTTCTCGTGAGAATGTATCAGATTACAGGATCGGCGGAGTCTCTTAATGGACCAGCCGGAACAGCATCCGGTCAGGGACCACTCTTCCGAAGATCAAGATATCGCAGCTGCGTGATCACAGGCCGTCCAAGAATGTCTCATTAATATTTCCCAGGGGCACTTATTTGGGAGCGAGAGGGTATCCATTCCGCGGCTCTCGACAATATCTCATCGAGGATCCTGAAGAAGAAGAAACTGGGAAGAGGTTTGCGAGCGAATTTGTTGCGTCCTGCTTGAGCTGGACATTTTTTCTCAACCCCTAGCAACCACCTAGCTTTATCTGGCCGCTGGGAAAGCGACGGGACGCGAGCATCCATCGCAAGCACCCTCGTAGATTCTACACACCCCCGGAGAACCGGCGCTATCCCTCGTTCAACCTTGAGAATTTAAGGACGGAGTCTGCGACTCGCATTCCCGATCAGCTCGGACCGAATGTGTCGACGCTCTTTGAATTTGGTGATACTTGTTGTTGATATTGTTTGTGAAGATCGTGCCGATAGCAGGCCCCCATTCGGAGTCGCCCGATGAGGGGAGAAATGGGGACACAAGTTGTAATCTGGCGAATCTGGGTTTTAATTTAAGACCCAAGCATACGAGCATCGCGTGGATAACGCTGACTAAATAATAAATACCGAACGAAAACTAAACACAGCGATGATTGAGGCGCTCAACACAGCAGCAAAGAAGTAGCGCGGAAGCAATCCAGAATGTTAACACTTTACCAACCGAAAGCCTATTAATTGGATTTTCAGTAATTGTGCTGAACCAAAAGAAAGCATAGAAATTTTCTTTTACGTTACAATCTTAAATGAAACTATTAGATGACGTTATTGAGGGTAACGTGATAGTTCACAATGAAAATTTGCTGTTGCTATCGAAGGTTCCATTAAAAAGTGTTTAGCCAAGTACCATAGATTATGAAAAATGATGCAATAATTACCGGTCGGTAATGTGTTAAGAATAGAGAACAAGCGTCGCGTAACGCGAACAAAAATCTGATAAAAAAAAAAGAAGGGAGATCTGTCGGCCAGCATGCGTGATCGGTGACAGAGCGTAGGAAAATTCGCGGGTACAAGTAACAAACACGACCGTTGCCGATGAATTGTCGGAGCATCAGTCGGCCGTCAAGCGGAAGCTTGTCAAATGACCCGCGGCCTGTAATAAACAGCGGAGGCACAGACAGCTCGAACCTCGAACCGCCCGCGTCCCCGCGTTTGACTGCCAGTGATATTTTTCATCTGGGTGCCCCGGGGGGTTCGGTTTCGAGACGCTGTATAATGCAGCGAGCCAGATACAAACCGGCCGCATAATGCACGCCGAGTGGTAAATAATGCATGTTTTTCGCATCAGGAGGACTCTATAAATATATTATACGTCAGGTTTCCGTGCGCGCAACGGGCGCGAACAGAGAGAGAGAAGGTTTGTGGGGTCGGGTTTCGCGGGGCCGACGAATAATTCTTGGGAGACGTTTACGGTACGCGTTCGCGCAACACAATACCGCAATTTAGCGTAACCACGCTCTCTTTAACTGCGGGAATTTCAATAAGCGCGAAACCGTGGTTAAACGATGACGCTCGCTTGCGCGAGCGAGCAGAAAATTTGCAGCAAAGTAGCGAAGCCGCAGAAGAACGACGAAGACGAAGGAGCAAAACGGAAGAACGAACACTTTTCTGACTATTTTTCTCCGTCGGACAGTGTTGCGATCAATGCTAATTAACTCGACTAAACTCGTAACGTAATTACGTAAAAAATAGATGATAGTCACACGAAGTAATGTCTAGACAGTAAGAATATTAACATTTCTATGTCGGTAAAACCCCTAAAGTCTTTTTTGTCGAGAGAACTGTGTAAGCATTTTGAATTGATATTTTTCTACATTTTGTAAGGAAGTCCATAGAACCTTTTACATATCGAATTAAAATCAATCGATATTTTTCAAATACGTTTTGTGTACTTACTTTTCTATATTCTAAAGCAAATTTCTATAATGCAAACTAACGGCGAAAGTACGTTTTATTGTCGTAATTAACTCCGCGAATTACATATATGCCTCAAAGTATACAACAAACGCTTTAGGCTTTCTTTTCATGTAAATTTTAAAATGCGGAAATGGACAATATTTATTAGGGGTGTGCGAGATTCCCGAAAATGTTCGGGATCCCCGTAAAATATCCGGAATTCCTGAGTATGTGCTGGATCCCGAGATGATTCGGGATTCCCGAGTATATACGGGATCCCAAAAATATTCGGGATTCCCGACAAAATACGGGATTAGAATAATATTGGGATTCCCGAAAGTGTCGTGATTCTTGAAAATTTCAGCAATCCGAATCCTTTGTGTTCTTCGAGCTTTCGGATTCTTGTAATTGTTGGAAGTATGGAGAAACTTCAAAATGTCGGGAATCACAGATATTTTCGAGAATTCAGAACATTTTCGGGATTCCGTCGCGATCTCGAGAAAAATTCCCGTCCGGACCGGGATCTCGCACAACCCTGATATTTACATTTTTAGTGACAGAATTTCTTCCAAATTTTCGGAAAGACAATCATCTTAATGGATTGTGAAAATATGTTTTGGAAAAATCGTGTACAGATACGTTACGTGAAGAAGCAGAAGAATCTATAGGGGTTAATATTTCCAATATCTGCACGTCGACCTGGTTCTGTTTTTTCAAGGAACAGCTGTCTAGGAAGACGGGCGGCGCGGCGTGGTGGCAGGCTCGGTTTCAATATCCGAGGACGCATCGGTGGGCACGGGACGCGCATCGACGCGTACGAAATCGCCGTGTGTATAGGTACTATGCGAGCCGCAATAATAACGCCGGGGGATGACGAATAACGCTGCGTCGATGCATTATGCAATAGACTAAAATATTCATGATCGCTGTTTCCTGCGGCGGCTATTGAACCGTGGCACCGGTCATGATTTGCTGGGCCGACGATCGGCGAACGCTTCAGCGCGATTGTCAACGTTGAAAAATTGATGCTGACGCTCTGCCGCCGGGCCGGTCCGGGCCGAGCGCGGGGGCGCGCGCCCGGTAATTGAGGGCACGAGCGCGGCAGGATGACACTTCGATTATACGATCCGCGATTTCGAAACCGGGCCCGCTTGTTCCCACTGAAAAATTGAGGAACCGATGCTTTTTCAATGAATTATTCGCTCCGTCCGGAAAACCCGAGTGTCACCGGTGACTCTGATGGCGACCGTGCCGTAACCACCCTGGAATAGTTCTTAAATTATGGTAATCTCTGTTGAAAATTACTCTCACCTATTTTTCACGTCACAGAATGGAACGTCATAGTTGACTGGAGACTATTACGAAAAGTAACGACACACTCCTCTGAAGAATTTCGTTTTCCACGTTAGAGACAAGAGAACTGGGAATTTCGGTCCGTCGAGAAATCTCCCTGATGAAAGGAGAAAGCTTTGCAGGCCAAACACGTCTGTTCTGAATGATACATCGTGTCTAGGGCCACCAGCCATTTTCTTGTCCCTTTAGCTCCGTTGTTTTCTTCATGATTGTATAGATTTCTCTAGCGAGGCAGTGATTCCCGCGTACAATGTATCTTCACAAGGTACCTTCGCGAAACATACAATGTTTGATCAACTTTGCCACATTCGTGTTGAAGATATTTTATGCGTCTTTCCTGTTGGCTTTACCAAATGACAGGCGATATCAATTGCAAACTTAGCAGATGGATTTGTATTCGGTTGAAGGGGAAGTTCCGTCGTATTTTAAAAGAAGAATTGACTGAAATGAATTGTTATCTGAAAGATGGGAACAGGTTGTTACAAATAATGGAAATTACATCATTGAATAATATTAATCATGTTTTCTTTAAAATGCGGCAGAATTTTCCCTCCAACGCAATACAGTAAAGTCGGGTGTACTGTCCTCGGTCAACACCGAGTTCTAAGTCCAGTGCCTACTCATGAAGGCGGTGATTATTGATCTCGGCTCGGGTATGTCGGTGTAAACACCACACATTGACTCGTACGAATCGAAACGTTCAACTTTCTTAATTTTCATGATTTTTTTATGAAATTTCACTATCGTATTTCGGGCATTTTTCTGATTAAAATAAGACCAAACACGATATAATTCCAACTGTATTTAGTGGTTAAATCGACGATTCAAGTTTCGGTCGCAAGGAAAAACAGCATATGGGAAAGAAACAGACACTCATTCTGTCCTTCTCTATGTTCGGCTTCTCCTTTGAATTTCATTCTGACCTTCTGTATGTTCGGACTCTCCTTTGAAGTAACAAAAATACGATCGCAACACCAGGATTACTGTCCTCCAAAAACACGGCTGTTGGACAGTATACCCGACTTTACTGTAGTATTATGCATACACGTCACCTAGGGGGATGATTCGGGATTGAAATCTATACAGGAAAATGTTCGACGCTTTTTACAGGTGAGTCCTATTTTTTACGGTATCTAGGAAATCGGTAATTGTTCAAATACTTGTCGGACCCGCTGTAAATAATTATTTCATTAGTCTGAATCTCCGAAATGTTTGTTCGTGTCCACTGGTGTCGACCTTTGGGAAAAACGTGAGTGATGGCGTGCCGTCGCGCAAATTAAATATCAGTTGCCGTATGTATCTTTTAAGGTGTGCCGGAGCTTTGATATCGAAATACTCTGTTAAGGGAATGCAATATCAAAAGCTCCGCGTAAAAGCTGGTGTATCTCTAGCGAATACCTGGAATAACCGACTCTCCCCGCGCTCGAAACAGGAGTTCATTGTTTCCTGCTGCGATTTCGATTCGGTCCCCCTTTTACCCTTACCTGAAACAGAGAAAAATACCAGCGTTAGTTGCAATATCCTACTATTACGCGGCATACTGAAAGATCATAGAAAACTCCGATAATGGCTGTGCGCGAGCAGAGAAAGGGGAATTGCAGTGGCGGCGGCTACTCTCGAAATCATTTGTACCCCAGTTGCAAGGAGTACCTGCGCGGGAAAATTGAGCAGTGCGCGTCATGCGAGTCTACGTTTTCCGTTTGCATTGTTTGTTTACATGCGTTTCGTTGCGGTAGATTGTAATATAATATAACGACAATGTAATTTCTTGGTGTATTCGCTGGATCTTGGTTTATTTGTTTTGCCCGGCTCCATCTCGCTGCGGGAGATTATAATATAATTCTGTAATTTGTCAAAGTGGTCGTTCATCATGAGTGCAGATAACGTTGTCGTTTTCCAAATTACATATCGCTCGCGGGAATCTTCTAACAGACACGTCACGCGGCGGAATAGAATTCCTTGATTAACACGTCGACCTCGGAACCGACGAGCATAAAAATTCACACAAAGCGGCGCGAGATTTATTCAATGAAATAGAGATTTATTTCGGTGATTACCAGACCGCGGAACTTTTTGCGTCTATGGTTTAATATTTGCGTGGATTTCACGAAATACGAACGTTGTTCAGAGTTGATACAGCTTCGTTTGTAAATGATTCAATTTACAAAGAAAAATAAATTGTATCTCACAAAATTATAAACATTTTTTCGGAGTTTAAATGTTCGATTGCGACCTAGATTGATCATTTATGAGAACATACAATCTTGGATACGAGACAGCCCCCTTAAATTAACAGAGACACGAAGACAATGGCCAGCAACGTTCGCGAGAAAGTGGTTGGATGGGGAAAAAGGGTGCATCGTTCGAAAATGAAGTTGTTCCATTTGTAAAACGAGTGCGTTTTCAAGGACCTTAAGGGCGTGGCTTGGGTCCCGGGTGTCCCTGAACGAGATAGTAACATCCTCTTCCACGGCACCCCTCAGCCAGGCAAGAAACTAAGACGCGCGCCAGCACCGTTCACCGCGGCAACGCACACTTCACTTTTTATAGGGATTTTATTCCCCCGCCGAGGCAAAACCGACGGCACAACTGTCTGGCAAGTTCCTAAAGCAGCCGAGTGCTTCCACCGGTGGTTTCTTCTGATCCTCAGGCAGTCGGTTCGCACGTCCGCCTTTATTTTCCTCGCGCACCGTTGCAGCCGCGAAAAACATTTCGGTTTCGCGCTGACGGCCCGAGCGTTGGAATGAATATTTCTTTCGGGGCTATGGCAACCATCTGGAAAACTGTTAGCAGCTAATTCCGCTGGCAGACATGACGCTTTCGATGCTTCATCTCAGGTACGCGATATGTAATTCTGGAGACGTGCTCATTTCATTTATTCGAAAATTATATTGTAGAATTGAACACGATAAACTTTTGTCCATGTGCGACCTCAATGACCTTGAAATATCATGTCAATGTCACCGTTCTGAACAACATTTGCCTTTAACCACAGTTAGATAGAATTCATTCTAATACATTCCAAAGGAATTAACAAGAAAGTGACATTTTTTTATTCTATTTAAAAAAAAAATTAAGATATATGAAATCCGGTTCGGACGGCTGTATTCCTTATTAAAAAATGGACAACTTTGCCATATGAACCACCTCTGTAGCTGTAATAGTTCCCGAGATATTCGGTCCCAAACATTAAGGGATGTTTTCACCCCCGATGAACGTCGACCGCTACAGAAATTGTGTCAATTTTTTTGTGGAAGATCTACGGTCCCTCGAAGATTTGGAGACGTCGATCAACCCTTAACAATATCTAATAATTGAAAATGGCGGTCTAAGCGGAAGTTCTGTTAAGTTGATGGGCATTATGTCTCGAATAGTGGCGGGCTTGCCCGTCATTTCACGGGTTCCTGTCAGCGCGCCGGTTGACATTCCTCCCTGGATGCCATAGGCGGGCAGGGGACGCTCGTGAAAATAAATAAACTCGCTGGGGCGAACGCCGGACGTCCGTTCTTCGTAATAAACTACGCCTGCCGCTCCGGAAATATTCTCGTCTACATTCAGCGGCCGCGCTCTCTGGGAAACAGCCGCGTCCGCGAGAAAAATAAAGGGCTAGAAGTCGAAAATTTCCCACTGTCACCGTTGAATTACGTGCCGGCCACACTTCAAACGTGCTTGTCCGCCCGACATTCATTGCCGCTCACTATTTTATTAGCATCCTCTTTCTACTTTATGCCCATGCGTCCGAGAGCCTTCTCTCTCTCTCTCTCTCCCTCTTTCTCTCTTGGTCGAAGGATCCCACAAAATGTCAGAGTAGACAACAAATTTACGAAACGGGGAGGATCACAGAAATGGTTTGTCGCGGCCACTTGAACATTTAGTGCATTTTAAGGTGGAAAAGCCTTTGCGAAGGCCTGGGTCGTCTCTGTCGTAAAACAAGGACGCAGGTTGATGCTTTCCCGTCTCGGTGAAATCCTGGCAAAGTCAACTCACTCTCGCCGTAGTCGCTATACTGATCCCCTCGAGGAAGCTGCGTATGATAGAACGAAGAGTTTAGATTTTTAAAACCTTCTTTTGTTATAATTAGACTTGGGGATCTTTATGCAAAATAAAATATGTCCGTGTGTACTCCAAGACACAGAGGTAGAATAAATATTTCTTCTTTGTTTTAATTATTTTATTACACTGAAACTAATAGGTTGATGTTCTTAAATTATTATTATTATTTTTTCCCCTTCTACGACGTCACATGACTAGTACTGGCGGAGGGAGGGAAACTGTTACTCCCCTCGATTCGAGTCAATTCCCCTGGACTGGCGATACTGGACAAACACTTTGCAAACGAACGAAAAAGAATCGAAAGTCGTTACGCTCTCGGAGTTATCGGTATGATTAATCGCTGGTTCTTTTATTTCCCCTTGGGCTTTTTTACTTTTTACCTGGACTCCCTCGTTTAATCCAGCAGCTCCCCCGAAACAGTGTTGTTTGCTTACACCGGACGCTTCCGGTATTTATCAAATCCATATTTGATACGAGTACTCTGCTGGGAATATATGCTGTCGAATTCTTACACGTACACGGCTCCGCGTGCGTGCGTTTAAAAGGGGGAATGGCGTTTCAAGCTAATTGGATTTGGCGGTTCAATACCCGTTATTCGTGGCTTCGAGTTTTTAAGGTGCATGAAAGCCCCTATTAAAAAGTTTTCATAAAACTATAAGTGAACACAACATTTTAAATAACAACCCCTGCGGGATACTGACCATTTTATACCATACAAATTATACATAAGTAGACAGCGGATCTTTATGCAAAATAGAAATGTTCTGCATTGATCGTGGAAAGCAGGAGAAAAATAAAAATTTATTTCATCCCTTAACGATTTTGTCATATTAAAAACGACAACACGATATTTTTAAACTTTTCTAATCTTTCACTGTTCCATGTTTCACCCAACCAGTTTCTTCATAAATGCATACAGATCCGCGGTCTACACGCTTATGCGAGTACGATGAAAATTATTAAGCAAATGTCACTGTTCCGAAACAAACGGAACCAACGTCCGAAGTAAAAATGTACACCGAAAATTGTTTCCACCGAAAGAGCTTTCTAGCAAATCGAAAATTCCTGTTCCTGCGCTGGTGCTGACAGTAAGTAGAGAAGGTGAGCGATGGTCAGACACGTTAGCCGAGCATTATTCACTATCGCTTATTCCCGACGTACTCCAATCTCCAAAGTGGAATGAAATCTCGTAAATAACAGGTGTGTCTCTCGTGGAAAATTCACGGGGCGAAATTGTTTTTCATCCACGATGTAAAACTAATATTTGTACAGAAAATAATTTTACGAGAATCTCCGGCGCAGCTCCGAAGTAGCTCTTGTCCAAAGTATTTGGTCCTGCGGTTCCGGAGACCACACTTGGGGAGTTCTAGGGTTAAGGGTAATTTAATCCTTTGCTTTAAGTAGCCACAACAAGTTTCTTTGAAATTATATCTGCCTCGAGGCGAGTTAGCGTCACGTTCTAAGTATCACGAGTACCGAACGAGATTACAGCGTCTACCTATGCGGAGACGATATCCGACGCCGTTAGGATTTCGACTTCTTACGGCCAAGATTAATCCTCGTCGAAGTTTCAGCACGAGGATCGGTCGCTCGTTAATGGAAATGAAAACCAATTACAGCAAAAATCAAATTATTATCCCGAAGTTCATGTTCGTTATCCGTTGTACGCACGAGTTTCGATGAGAGGCGTGATCGTCCCCCTAAGCAAAGCCAATCGAAGGAAAACCGTTCGTTGATGGTTCGTGACAAAAATCCTGGGACACTTCTCATCGCCGAAGTAGTATCTCCTTTCACGTCGAATTCTTCAGCTTGGGTTGAAATTATAAGTTCGATCGCATTTCTATTGATTTTTTTTAACGGTAAATTTAATCGGTGTCTTTGATTAATCTCTGATACCTCAGAAACTAATTGTCAACTTGATTTAAGACTTTTCCCCCATTCTACCTTCTCCTTCCACAGTTTCGCCACGCCTCCATCACGTGACCAGAGTCGCAGGATTAAGACGTGCCTCCCCACTTCCACTTTTGTATATTATTATTATCCAATTTTTTGGTCCCCCTTTATTTCTCTCTTTAGTTTTATTAAATCTTTGCACACTCGAGTGGTGATAATTCTTATACCATTATTCAAAACATTTGTGGCATTATTAAATTTGTATTCAATAATTTACTAAACGTATTATATCAGTTTTGTATTAAATTTAAATATTTCAATTTGGAAGAAAAATACGGTCCTCGAATTAGAATAGCCCCAAAGGGTTAAGTGAAACGTTCTGAATCTTCCCATTACTTGAAATTACATCCACCCATTTTTGTAATAAATGCATGAAGGTCTAGTAATCAGGCTTGCCATAATTGAGGATTAGAAGAGAAGGGGAAGGAGAATCCGCAAAGCTTCGCGACGACGGAGAAACTGGCTTATGACATTTTGACGGTTCGTTACACCAGTATTACAGCGTCCATATTCATTACTGTTATGAAACCTATCTGATCGCAGTTCTTGCGATACTTGACACAGGCGTCCCATTTTGTCGCGATGCAGAAGATCAATGTTCCCGATAGCGAGCTAGCATTTGCGTGTCTTGTTATCCCCTTATCAGCGAGGAGATAGGCGAACGACAATTTCCTCCTGTAAGACGCCCCGCGCATACGAAGCCTTATTACCGAAAGATTGAGATACGATCGAACTTTATCATTCGAACGTAAACATTCTCGTACAATGGCGAACTACTCGGTGATGACTTAATATCTTGTTGCTCGATGGTGTTCGCGCGCGCGTGCAAGTTAAGGCGAGTACGGATAACATCGTTAAACATTAACGCGTGTAACGAGACCGTGATGTTCTATGTAAATTTATGTTTTCATAATCAGGCGCGGGGTAACTCCGGTAAAATGAAGTGGTATTACTGTAATCACGGTTTCGACGAATAAAACCATTTCCGCGAGAATTAACCTGCTTGTATGCTATCGAACTTTAAAAAATGTTAAAAATTTCAGAATATGTTATTTTCATCTTGCTAACGAAAGAATGATAATTTCATTTGGTTCTTGTATCTTGCAACTCGATGCAGACAGTTTTTATTTTGCTTGGTGTGAAATTTGCAGTTTCTAAGATTGAAGTTTCTATCGTGTCAATTGAGTTTTGTCTAATGTACTACTATATAAATTGCATTGCTCTGTGCTAATCGATTTTAGTCGATCATTAACTAATTGGTCTCAACGCCAGAGGACTTTTGAGTTCAATAGTGGGTGTATTAATAATGAATACGGGATTCACGTGATTGCGATATACAGATGTTTAACAACTCCAGATAATGCTTTTGTAATCCTGCTCAAGCGGACTTACGATACTAATGGCTGATTACCGACTACTTGCATTGTACTAACACGGTAATGAAGGATTTCGGAGATCTACTATTCAACGCGATAGATTTCCGGCGTAATTTCTTCTAATCTGTTGTACTCACTTTGGTATTCGCTGTATTTCTATTTAGTATTTTATTACATTTGATCGGGTTGCACATAAATAATAATAATACTATTATTATTAAGTTTAGAGGTCGGATAGATATGAGGCTCTCGAACTGGTATTATTGATTGTGGTTTCCGAGTGTAAGCCGCATTCAAATGGAATTATATCCGTGAGCCTTGAACAATCATCGGTTTTCAGGCATTGCGCATTGGTTGCGTGTGTATATTAATTGAAGCACATGAAAAAGTGTTTTGATATACAAATATTCGAAATCAGAGATCAAGGTTCGTCAAAATGAGTATAAACGATCATCATCGCATTAATTGTTGTCGTAGAGCGTTCTAAATGTTTGACATCCAACGTGGATGAAAGTTGTTGAATGAATGACAGCACAATAATTTGATATAATTTCTATAATATGAGACATAAAATCTTGTGCGTATATGGATGCATTAAACGTGTACTACAGACGACGAAGAATTTCATACATACTTTTTCCTTCCCAATCGAACAAAAATAAAAGCAAAATAATTGATGTTATATTTCGTACATTTAACATACCCGTATCACGTTCATAAAAATTTTTACGTTTCATTTAATTAAAAGTACAATTTGCTCGTGGATTGGATGAAATTGACAAACACATTGACATTAAACGTCAAAGATTCCAATTACATTTCATTTTATGCGTACACGGTTTCGTTTGATCTGCAATCAGTACACAACAGTTCGAACGGAGTGCATATTGAAATTATAATCGATCGTTACAAATATTTGTCTATGATTGTGCGCAAAGACGAGCTTCGGGGAAGCCTCATCTATACGTGTAACGTGGGTTTTGATTTATAAATATTTGAAATCAGAGATCAAGGTTCGGCAAAATGAGTATAAACGATTATCACCGTATTAATTCGTTCTCATAGGCTCATCCACGTTTGACATCCAACGTGGAAGAAAGTTGTTGAATAAATGACAGCACAATAATTTAATATAATTTCTATAATATGAGACATAAAATATTGTGCGTATATGGGTGCATTAAACGTGTACTCTACACACGACGAAGAATTTCATACATACTTTTTCCTTCCCAATCGAACAGAAATAAAAGTAAAACAATTAATATCATTTTTCGTACATTTAATATACTCGAATCACGTTCATGAAAATTTTTTCGTTTCATTTAATTAAAAGTACAATTTGCTCGTGGATTGGATGAAATGGACATTTGAAATTGACAAACACATTGATGCAACGTCAAAAAATTCCAATTACATTTCGTTTCATGCATACATGGTTTCGTTCGATCTGCTATCGGTACACAACAGTTCGAATGGAGTGCATATTGAAATCATAATTGTTCGTTATAAATATTTGTTTATGATCGTGCCCAAGAAGGAGCTTCGGGGAAGATCATTTTTCACTAGGCACGCATTTCCAGATCCCCGAAACCGCGAACGTCGGAGTACACAGGCCGAGGTTGGAGTTCCCGGCGGTTTGGCGTCGCAATCGTTACAGCGTCGCGGCGGAGAGAATACAGTCGGCTCGGTGAAGGCGCGGAATTGAGATCGAGGCGCACGAAGCAAGCTCCTTTGTGCCCTACCTACCGCTTACCACACATCCAGTTCTCCGTTCCAGAGGCGCTCCCTTTTCTCACGTTCCAGCAGCTCCTCCCTGTCGCCCCGGTCTGCGTCGACACCCCTTTTATCCGCTTCTCTGTCTTTACGCGTGCATTGTTCCGGTGGTATCGACGCGAAACGTATCGCGGCACGGTCTACGTCCCGCGATCCCAGACGCAGTCCTTGCTACTCAACCGAGAACGATTTAATTGAGATCGCGGGGGTCGGACCGGGGCAAATCTACCTATTACAACGGGCGCAACCTTTACGGCATTTTTTCCCAGTGAAAATTAATTTTTTCCTGAAAGGAGAGTTGCTCGAACTATTTTTCATTCTGTATTTTGCTTCGTTTCGATTAGGAGACATTTTCTTCATTATTTAGATAGCTACTTTGACACCATATTATATTGAGGGAAACTTAATGTTAACGTTCACGAAGATGCTGATTCGCGAATGCTTCGGATCTGTGCCCGCCAAATTAATCTTGGGCAAGTAGTTCAAATGATAGGATGATATAAAGACGCAAAAGACAATAATCGATTCGCACGACAATGTAACACGTTAAAAGAAGCGTTTCGTCCCGGACCTGCTAGTGGACTCGTCAGTAAGGCTGATCTAGCAGGTCCTGCCTTATACGCTAGCGCACGCGAGGGGATTTCGATTGATATGACGCGGATTTTAGCGCGGTTGTCCCGATCGCTGAACAACGAACTACCGCAATGTAACGTCTCGACACTTATCCCGTTTTGAATGACAAGACAACGGCCGGTGCGTTGTACTTGTCTAACCGAGGATTAAAAGATGATGCTTGTCCGAAAGCTAAGATGGAACTGTCGGAACTCGATTTCCTGTCCGAACGCGACGAGGAAAAGCATGTGCTGATTGGTTCCTGCCGACAGTTGCATTTACCAATCAGCATGATTCGAATGTTGACATCTCCTTCTCGCTGTTCTGACGGAGCGTTGGGAAGGAGGCGCGACGGTTCCCGGTAATATGACACTGCCCGTGACGGTCCGGGCGGTCGTTCAAAAGGACCAATTCCATGGTACATTGTTCTTTAACCCTTTCGGTACTACCGCCTCCTGTTGGCGGCATCCACGAAACATTCTCTGGGTCCTACTGCCGCCTATTGGCGGCATCCACCAAACATTCTGTGGGTCCTACCGCCGCCAATTGGCGGCATCCAAGTATCAGTGCGAACAATGTAATGTGGGCTTGTGCGTTTTCCCTTGTTTCGAAAACTATCACACCAAGTTACACTATTAGTTTTGTCGTTGAATATATTACACTATCAGTTTTATTATTTATTATGTTACACTATTAGTTTTGTTATTTATTTTAATTTTGTGATATTGGAACATATTATTTGTATCAAAATACCATTTACTTTAATTAATGTACTGTGAAGAAATAGATATGATTTTAAAGCGTTAAGCGCCATGCCTGTTTTGTCTGTCTTTCCGTCTGATCCGCGAGATAAGATTCCGTCGAAATCGGTTTTCGGCCGAGGATTGGTTTAGGTTACGACAAAGCGGTATAAACATTTTACAAATGTATTTTAAACACGTTAAATTCCGCGTCAGTCACCGATGACTGTCGCGGTCCGAATGAAAAGTTTCGTGTCAATCACGCTCGAGATTTCTATGAATGCCGCAAAACATGTTTTCGCGGCTTACGCTGTCGTACAGTGCAACCACCCTCGCGGAAAACTTCCTCGTCCCATGAATGTATAACCGCGGCCAGGTCCTCCGTACCGAAAGGGTTAAGATATACACATTCGATACATTTGCCAGATATCTGGAATGGTCGCCGAATGACCCTAATTTACGTTATCTTCGAGGAAGATGTTTAGTCACGAACGTACCATAAATATTGTTGCAACGAAACCTACGTGTCGCGTTCCTGCGCGACGGAACATTAATGTAAATTAATATAAATGAAAATTAATCTTTCTGTTGAAGATTAAAGTAAGACCATTTTTTTGTCCCGATCATCAGAGGACAGTTGCTCAAACTATTTTACATTCTGTATTTTGCTTCGTTTCGAATAGGAGACATTTTCCTTATTATTTAGATAGCTACTTTGATACCATAATATGTTAAGGGAAGCTTAATATAAATTAATAGAAAGAAAATTAATCGTTTTGTTGAAGATAAAAATAAGACCTTTTTTTGTCACGATCATCAGAGGACGGTTGCTCAAATTATTTTTCATTCTGTATTTCGCTTCACGTTGGATGGGAGACATTTTCTTCATCGTTTAGACCTACTTTCTTTACCAACTTTGTTACAATAAAATGTAAAAGAAACATTCATATAAATTAATATAGAGAAAATTAATTTTTTCATTATAGATAAAAATGAGACCATTTTGTTTGGACGGTTGCTCAAATTATTTAACAGTATTTACATAGATTCCTGCTTTGTTACAATAAAAGTACAAAGGGAACATTACTTAATTACTGCATATCAAAATTTACTAGAAATGTCCAACTTGAGTTTTATTTCGATATAAGGCGAAGGTTCGGGACCGCCTTTCGTCGTATTTCGAATCAGGGTACCTATGCGGCGAAAATGAGCGATCATCTTCCTTGTACTGTGATTCGCCCATGGTAATCGTCCAAACACTCTTGTAGACTACATTACAGAAGTAGAATGGTTCCTCGTCTTCCGGTAATTAAACAAAGTCGTGGTCATTAGTTCGATAGTTTGCCGAACGACCGTTAGATTGTGTTTGCGTCTAACCGAGGTGCTCATGATTATTGTAACCTCTAGCCATCTAGCTTGCACAAGGCCACAACATTCAGGTTTGTCATTAGTTAACAGTAAGGATGTTTGCCCATGGGCGCACGTTTGAGCTACATATACACATATTGAAAACCCATAAACCGGAAGGTGCCCGGAGCATATGCTATAAACAAACAGGCTTGTACTCGATCAAAGGAAATTTAGACATCTATGTATCCTGGGCCCGGGATATTATATATTACGAAGTGACATGTACCACATCCAAGGACCAGCTAAATTGGATCAATCGGAAGCAATTGATCCTGTAAATACTTTATGTACAACGGTAGAAATAATTCAGCTCCATTACTTGATCTGTGGTTAGTCCAAGCTACTTGCTACTTGATTGTTGGCCACAGTATTCTGTGGAAACATTCAAATGTACTTCTACGCGAATTAGTGTACAGGACAACCGTAATTGTCCTGGCTGGCAATGTAACTCAATTGTAAGTACTGTAGGACTCTAACTCTGAACTGAACCACGCGTATCCTGATGAATAAAGTGCGGATATTATGCATTTCTGAGAGAAATGTAGAATCCGAAGCGATTGAAATATTCAGCAATTTTAATTTGAAATATCGAGAGTATTCAATCAACTTTTTTATTTTGTTTGTTTCTTGCAATAGAAAATTCAATCACCATTTCCTATGTAGAATGTCACCAAAAAATTCTCATCTTTATTTCTCCAGGGTTACTTCGAGGTCGCTTCGTGTTTTTCCAATGGAACGCCGTATCTTTGTTTTGATAATACGAAAGTACAGAAAACAAATAAGTTCGGCATGCGTAAGGACGCAAGGTCATTTAAAGGGAAATGACCTTGAGGTAATGTTTACTTCTTCATAATATTTACGGCTACGCGTACAGAGGAAGATGGTTTAAAAATTCCCAAAAAATTAATTAATTGTTTTCAACTATAAATAATTAGCAAAAAATTCTGAAAAAAATCTGAAATATAGAGTGTATCCATATCTTTTGTTTGCCGTTCATCCTATGTCGATATCTCTTCTCGTTTTAGAGTAAATTGCATTTAAATGCGGGGGAATTAACCCCAATATCACCCTTATCGATGGGGGTAGACATTTGAAATTTCACACAATGTTTTTTTAGACGTAAAACGATGTTTTAAGACAGGAATCAGGAAAATCGGAGCGGGGGCCGCTGGCCCATGCTTATCCGGCTAGACCCTTTCCTTCCGAAAGAAGATGAGACCTTCTTATGCTTGGCTGTAGTTTTGGGTCCGTGAAGGTTAGTATCGCGGCTGACGTATCGGCGGATAATCTATTCGGAATATCGGTTTCTATTCAGCGAGTATAGATGGGGGGAGGTTGGGAGACGGTCGACGTTTCAAAGTCGAAGCAATCTTCGGCGAGCGCGCCGCGTCATTATCATTCGCCCGAGGCGCGAACAATGTTTGCGAGCGACACTCGTCGCCGCTCCCGTTCCGTCGTCAAGAGCAGGCGTGCACCGGCATGCACTGGCGTGCATAGGTAGGCAGAGACAGAGAGACAGAGAGACAGAGAGACAGACAGAAAGACAGAAAGACAGAAAGACAGACAGACAGGCACAGAGGGTGCTGGGCAAGAACCGGCGTTCGCATTGCAGCCAACCAGGCGAGTCTCGCTCGGCGACGCGTAATTTTACAATAGAGACCCGAGCAACGCAACGCGACACAAGCCTGCCCAAGGTGTACAAAGCTCGGCGGAGGGTAAATGTTTACGCACCTGGAGTTTCGCATTCCATCGACGGAATTGCACGAGGAGACCGTGTTGCACCGGCTTGCATCGTACCGCGGCCGAGTTCAGCCGAGCCGAGCCGACGCCGATCGCGACACCGTGTATCAGGAGAATTAAATTTAATGAATCCCCATAACGCCAGTGCAACTCTGCATTATCCACGCGCTACCGGACCCATTTTGTCCGGCTTACACAGCCGCCAAGGCGAAAGCTTTTGTAATTTGATTTGCCGAATGCGCACGCTCCTGTTACCGCCTACAGGTAGTGCGGACTCTTTGCTCTCTTCCCCAGCTCGAACTCCCGCTCACAAATTCATGCCCCGAGCGCGGTGCACCCTCTCTGCAGGATTAGCCACGCGACACATGCACGACAGAAACGCAACGCGTCACGTGACCAGGCGAAAGCGTGGGGATACGCCGATGGGGAGTGGGAAAACGCCCTCGTAGAAGGGGAAGGGTAGAGTGGGAGACAAGTCTTTATCAGGTGACACCGTGTCGAGCGTGAAGAATAATTAATCGTAACATACGGTCAAGAAACAATTTCCATACATGACAAACATGGAAAGCATTTAATTCTTTGTACTCGAAACTACTTTGACTGGAAAATTAAACATTTCATCCGACCTAGAATATTTCCATTCCCTATGATTTTAAAAATTTTATGGATATGAAATTGGTACAATACTTCGTACAATATCTAAATGTTTTAATATTTTGAATGATGGTACAGCAATTTCTAGAGTGTGTTTTATGTTTTATGTTCATGAAAGTAATTGAAACGTTCAGATGTTTCGACGGATAAATAAACCACCCCTCAGAATAAGAACAAATACGTCTCCGAGGAAGACCCGAGCAAGTCCGCATCCGAGTATTTCGGTATCAAATATTTCTCAGCAGACCTGCATCGCAATGTTTCAAACAAGGAAAAATACTTTGCACCAGAAACGAGATCGCGGCAAGCCCGCGTCCACAATTTGCACGTGCGCCCACTCTGGGCCGCAACTTCCTCCGCAAAGTCGGCGAAGAATTCGCGGGCAAGGAGAACTGCGACTGTTTGTGAACAAAAGGGGAAGTTTGTGTAAACAAATGAAGTTCGCTGTTCCTCCGGTCCCAACCAACCAGAGAATATTGGGTAACCAAGTTTTCCCTGATCTTATCTACATTTCTAATCGATTAACTACATCACGTCCTTGTCTGTGTTTCTGCGATCTTGAAATTATTTTTGTGGATCGTAAGACATCTATTAAAAGAGAAAGGGTATTGGGAAGTTGAATGATCGAAGTCAAGGTTGAAACTCGAGCAAACAGTGGTATCAAGAAGTTATTGGATTACGCGATTAAGCGTTCGAACTTCTTCGTCCGCCGCGGTCGAGCTCTCTATTCAGAAATTCGCCATTTCCTCCCACCGGAAGCAAATTGCGTAACAACCAACTTCCGATCAAGTACAACGCTCCTGCCCGACGATATTCCGCTGACATTCGACCGGGCGGGATATCGCGATCTGTAAAGGATAGTCCCTCGGTTCGGAGTAGTTTGCTCGTTTCTCGGTTTATTTGCTCATAGCCAGCGGAATCTTCTCTTTAACCAGAAAACTTGAAGCGAAACTTCGTGGTTGGGTGGGATGGAGGGTGGAGGGAGGGATCTCGAGTCTTTTGCCGGAGCTTCCCGGTAATGATTGACCTATTATAAACAGAAGCGAGCGGGACCATTCGAAACGGAAAGATCCCGGCTGCGTTTTCATTTTCCGCCCCGGAAGCGATCCGGTATTCTGAATTAAGACTCTTTGATCTTCGAGAAGAAATCCTCGCTCCCTGCGGTGTCGTTTTTGCGAGAAATTACGAATTATCAGCACTTTGTACTTGCCAGATATCAGCGGATCGGTGCACTGCAGCTGCCAATAAACTTCTGCACTTCTTAAAGATACTTTTATCATTTCATTACTTCGCGAACGTTCCGTAGTGTTTTAATCTGATTTTATATTATTAGGATTGCGAATCTTTCTGCAAAATAATAATATTCTACATCGATTGTGAGAGAAAGGCGTTCAATAAAAATTGAATTCATATATTCAAAACAATGTAACAGCAGTCTTAGATTTTCATAATCTTTTACTATTTTATATTTTATATTTTATATCGCAAAATCGTGATATATCTTGGCAGCTGACATTTTGGACATAATTTTTGCTGATGAAAAACAGAAATTCATTGTTTCGTCGCGCAGGAACACGACACATAGGTTTCGTTGCAACAATATTTATGGTACGTTCGAAACTAAACATCTTCCTCGAAGATGACGTAAATTAGGGTCATTCGGCGACCAATCGAGACATCTGGCAAATGTCTCGTTGTTGTATATCTTAAAGGACAATGTACCATAGAATTGGTCCCTTCGAACGACCACTCGGACCGTCACGGGCAGTGTCATATAACCGAGCCTCGTCGCGCCTCTTTCCCAACGCTCCTTCAGAACAGCGAGAAGGAGGTGTCAACAGTCAAAGCATGCTGATTGATAAATGCAACGTTCGGCAGCAACCAATCGGTATATCTGTATCCTCGTCGCGTTCGAATCGGAAATCGAGTTCCGGCAGTTACATTTTAACTTTCGGACAAGCAACATCTTTTAATCCTCGGTTAGACAAGTACAACGCACCGGCCGTTGTCTTGTCATTCATACAGGATAAGTTTCGAGACTTTAGGTTGCGGTAGTTCATTGTCCAGCGATCGGGACAACCGCGCTAAATTCCGCGTCACAAGCGATCGAAAACCCCTCGCGTGCGCTAGCGTTTATACGCCTTATGGCAGGACCTGCTAGAATTGCCTTACCGAGGAGTCCACTAGCAGGTCCGGGACGAAACGCTTCTTTAACGTATTCCATTATAATCAAACCGAATCTTGTCTTATGTAATCGCTTAACCCATTGAACCGGCTACCCAATATTAATTTGGCGGGTAGTAACAGTCGTACGAGGGCATTCGCGGGGACGCGTCCGCGGTCAAACCGGGCTCAAGCCTTACAACCTTGAGTGGAATCCATCCGCGCATCACCCGCGAGTGTCCCTCAAATACACGAAGCAACATTCATGAATCTTATTCTAAATGGTAAAAAATTGAAAACGAAACGACTTTCCGAACGACCCAGTATACAGGGTGGGGCAGTAACTATTAGCACCTCAGATATCTTTGAAACTATAAGTTTCACAGAAATATTTGGTGAAACAAAATTGCACAGTAAGAAGGTGGCCATCCGGTGGCGATAGTAGTTTTTTTGCAGGTGGACGTACTTCGGACATTTGAAGGCCACCTCCAT
>CM052194.1:17121254-17155464 GCA_028455805.1 Lasioglossum figueresi
TTTACTTTCTATGACCTTGAATGACCTTATGTAATAGGTCGTTGAACTCGTTTTAAGATCCTCTATCGTGATACGGAAGCCAAAACATACCGATCCATTCAAAAAAATGTAGGTGACCTTCAAATGTCCGAAGTACGTCCACCTGCAAAAAAACTACTATCGCCACCGGATGGCCACCTTCTTACTGTGCAATTTTGTTTCACCAAATATTTCTGTGAAACTTATAGTTTCAAAGATATCTGAGGTGCTAATAGTTACTGCACCACCCTGTATACGAAAAGACTTGCAAAATTCCGCAGTTTGCTAAAGAGTCGGCGCAAATAGAATAGCCCGGTTCAGGTCGGACAGACCGGATTTTCGTATCAATGATTTTGTGACTGAACTTTATCCGGGCGCTGCTTTTTTTCCGCAGTGACGAGCGAAACTGCGGGATGAAACAATTCGGACAGACGTGCCGTTAAATCATTTATCAAAATAAATCCATCCTAATTAACAACGGCCGTGGCGAATAATATGGACGAGATATTAAATATTCATTCTACGCTTGGGCGGAAATCGCAGGGTTGTGCGGCGGAACGTCGGCCCCCGTGTGTTTATCCCGACGTGTTTCCCAAGTAATTATATTGCGCGTTAACGAATACGCCGCGTTCGCAAACAGCGACGCGTCAACGGGCCGTTTGTTAACGCGTTTCTCCGTCTCCGCGCGACGCGGCTGCCCGTTAACGATGCCGTTTTACAAATCCATTCCGTTCCTCGTTATAACTTACACTCGCGGGACCATTTTGGCAAATTAGCTAACCATTTTCTCCCGGATACGCTCCCTTGTTGTGTTAATTTGCGCCGGAGTGACCGGCAAACATTGTTGCGCCTCGACTAAGTGTTCGTGTCTCTTGGACGAGGAGCAGCGTTCGCCAAAATTTGTGCCTGTTGACAATCACTCTCTACAATGCACGAATGAACCTCGGATATTACACGTGCTGTCTATTACAGTAGAACAGGCCTGGATACATTTGCCTCAATTGAGGTAATACTGTCCCCACCATAGCGCCCACTGCCCCCTCCGCCGTTGCCATAGACAAGGGAGCGCTTCATCTGTCGCGGGGAAGGGGAACGGCAAGCTACCAACTCGGATAAATAGCAATAATTTTTCTTTTTAAATGTGGTACCATTTTCTTGGCTATAGAAGTGTCGGTATCAGCAAAATATCAGAACTGCTCTTTCTTAAATTATTTTTATTTTGAATAATGGATTGTTTATGCACTTGTGGCTCATGAAAATTATCAAAAAATGCTATCGTATAAAATTCGATAGAATTTGGTAAGATTGTTATTTGAGATTTGACCTGTACACCCACGAGTATTTCAATCTCCGAATGAACGATTTTTCTCAAAAAATTTATAATGATTACATCCGATATCGATCAGAGGATGTGGCGGAAAATTTGACAGCCACCATTTGCGGGAATGCGGTTAAGCGGCAATCCGCGAACAATCGGGAGCCGTAACGCTTATCGCTGGTTCACGAAATCATTAAACGCATTTCCGTCCGCGATACAAAGGAGGCGTCGTTAAAACGATAGCCTCGTCAGAGCACCTTTTACAGTCGCCGCCGCCGACGCAGACGTCGGGTCATTGAAATTCTTTTGGCGACGAACAGAAATCCGTGGAATCGCGTCAAATCCGACGATTTATCGGGTACGTTCGCTCGAATAGGAGGGAGCGTAACAGTTCCGGGCAGCCGAGGACCGTAAAATGTCCACGGCTGGCCTCATAAAAGCCACTTAAGTCGCGGCCGGAATCGCGGCCGACGTTTTGTCGACGACGCGGAACGCCGCGGGAATAAACCCCAACACCTTCGCGGCAATAATATTTGATGGTTGCCGGCGATAGCATTGTTGCGGCGCCGCGATTACGGGCAACGGCCGGGATTAATCTTCGGCATTGTTGCACTCGCTGCGCGGCGGCGTAATTGGAACCGCAAGGAGACTCGGCGGACAGAATGGAAATATGGAACCCGTCCTTGATAGCGAGCATTACAGTGGACTCGCTTTGACACTGAATAATTCGCAAAATATGTAACCGACGTTTTGTGTGACCAGGCTTCACCCAGTACCAAATGTTCCTTTCAGAAATTCACGTCGCTTCTTAGTGGTGCAGCTGGTATCACAACGAAACTATCACGCGTGAAAATAAATTAAAAATTTTCTGAATTAATTTTACGAAACAAAAGCTCAACGTATTCCTTCTTGGAATAGTTGTAATAATTTGTAGTGACTTGCAACGAACTGGAGTGAAAGAAATTTATTTTCTTTCTTAATATTAATCTTAATCTTATATTTTTCCAATGTTTTCACCGTTTGAAATTGAATCTATTCATTTTTGTTAAAAATACATCAAATCCGCAGTCTAGTAGTAGGTCACGGTCTGACATTTCGGCAATTAATTTTGATTGCAAGTGCAAAAATCCGCAGTCTAATCCTGCAAGTAGTATATCCAAGCCATTTGTCAGACACCCATGAGGTGACGCTGTAATCACCGGTGCAACACGCTGTAAATGGTTCACGTGTTCGATACTCGTTACTTCGACCCCCGAAGGGTCGTTCAGATTCCATCGGAAGGCTGCGCGGCGAACAACGCGGAAGAAACTAATGAAGAAACATCCCGGAACTCGTTCCCCGGCGCAAAGTTGATACGCATTATAATGGATCCCGCGTTGCGACTCTACGGGAGCCAAACAAAGTTGCGGTTTAGCGATCCGCCTACCACCGCAAACCCTGTTGCCAGCGGCGCGGAACGTTGAAAGTTCGAAGTTCAATCATCCCCGGAACGTTAGGAAGCAAAACTGCCGGCGGATCGTAAGTTTCCTCGCCGATCACCGGCATTTGTTTAAATAATTTCTCCTTCATTATCCTGGGACTTCGAGCTCCCAGCCAGCGCGAGACAACCAATGAATTCTTTCGCAGAGTATCGGTTCCATTAGGAATTCAGATATCGGATAGACTTTCACTGCAGATTTTGTACAATTTAATTAAAAGACGCTCTAATGAAATTTTCATAGGCTCGCATAAAATGTGAAATACAACTTTCAGTATTTTCTCAGAACAATTGTAACTTCTTCAAATTTTTGTTCACCTCGTACAGTAAACGAATTGTTCCAATTTCTGTAAAAAATCGAAGTTGTAGGGTTGAATATTAAAGAAGTATGTCATCCTTTTAAATGTGTCCTAATACTAGAGTATTCCACTCGCTATCTAACTTTGGTATCCAACAAATACCGAAAGCACCAGATCGAAGTGACAGTGGATCGCGTCAGAATCCGCCGAAGTAACGCAGAACGGGTTGTTGTGGAGCTGTATCGCGAGTACAGTAGCACGTCGGAGATCGATTCTCTGCTGGCGAGAGTCTGCTCTTCTGTAGCTGCTGTTAAATAGTTAACAGACAGCTGGCAGTCGTCCAACAGTGAATCGAATATTAGTTAGCAATCAACTGGCTATCAGTCGGCAATCAGTCTGTAATTAGTCGCCTCTGAAATGGCAATCAGTAATCGGCCGGTAGGTGATTGTCCGTCAGGAATAATCAGCCGACACTCCATCGACAATGAGTCGGTCTTGTATCGCGATCAGCAACTTTGCTTAAACAGACTGGGTCTTGAAGACAAGCCAACTGTTGGACGCATATCGACCCGAGACGAAACAGTTGTTACGCGTAGACATCTGGGTGGCAGACTTCGGAGTTAGTTTTCCACTTTTCCAATTTTGTTGACAATACAGGTAGCAAGGTCTTGGCTGGGTCTGGGTTACCTTGTGAGCTAGTAATGGGCTGTCTGAAAGTCCCTATTGCTGTCTTGCAGTTGTAAACTGAAAACTAGTTCTGGGTTAGGTCTGGGCAAGGTTTGGCTAGCTCTCTGCTAGGTCTGGTTCCTTTGTGAGCTAGTAAAGAGCTCTCTGAAATGCCCTATTGCTGTCTCAAGGTAGGAACCATCCGGAGTTTTTGAGAAACGAAAAACTAGGTCTGGGCAAGTTGGGATATGTCTGGACAAATTTAGATAGGTCTGGGCAAGTTTGGATAGGTCTGGGCAAGATCTGAGTTACCACAATTATCCACCACAGTGTCCAGAGTCGTCGAAGTCTAATTCTTCCAATCGTTTCTATTTGATGA
This sequence comes from Lasioglossum figueresi, assembly GCA_028455805.1. NCBI lineage: Eukaryota > Metazoa > Arthropoda > Insecta > Hymenoptera > Halictidae > Lasioglossum > Lasioglossum figueresi. The sequence goes on from CM052194.1 coordinate 17,125,412, forward strand.
TCTGCGACTCTGACGGAAGCTACACTATCCAAAAGATTGTTCGCCGTACGTCAAGCCAGAAACGTTTTAGAGCGTTGCAGAGCTTCGAGGGAAATGTGATGCGATCGGGCTTAATTTCATTTCGAGTGAAAGAAACGAGATTGTTCGTGGGAAGGAACGTCCGCTGCTGGGATTCACGTGGCAGGATAGACCGGTTCGTGAGCGACTTAATATATTAAGCTTCCATCGTAGCCGTGTGACGCGCACGTTCTCTCCTTGTACTCTCGTTTCTCCGCCGTTTATTTCCTCGTTCCATAGAGGCGGCACCGTTCTCGAGCGCTCCCCTCACGGCAATTTTATTCCAGGATATTGGCCAGAATTTGTCATCTCCCGATAGCCTGCTTTTACATCGTCACCTGTTACCGAGACACTTCCCTCCTCGTCGAAAGTCCTCTCGAATACGGGTTGGTTCGCGGGAAAAGGGAACACGCCGAAATATCTCCGCTGGAATTGGAGATGGGAGAAAATCTTACGGACTGAAATTGTACTGCAGGATCGGTTATCGTCGACGGTATCGACTGGATTTTTGTTTGGTGGCTCACGGGAAGGCGGTTGTAAAGAATGCGGGTACTCAGGGCTGCAGAAAAATACGACACACCCTGTACATGGTAGTACAAAGATATAACGACACGACGTATGTTGTGTACAGAATCAAATAAACGAAAACTAGAATAACCGTTATACAAAAATAATTAGAATGCATACACAAGAGAATATCAACGAACAAAATGGACAGTCATGAACGCCATTTGCACTGGACGGTTAAAGAAAACGCGGAGAGAATGGATTTTTTGAGAGTTCAAAACCAGAACATCCCCTTAATCCTGTCGAGCACCGAGAGCAAAAATGCTGGGAGCTGTACGTCACCGAGAGAAACAATTACTGTTAGTTGGTCGGTAGAAAACAAACCGTGGTGGAGTATTCAGTCGGCTGGGAACGGGAAAGAGTTCCCACAGGATCCAGCTTAGCGTTATAAACGAGCGCCGCGCTGGGAAACCGGATGTCGTGTCGCGCGACGCGATGCGATGCGATGCGATGCGATGCGATGCGATGCGATGCGAGGCGAGGTGAGGCGAGGCAAGGCGAGGCAAGGCGAGGCGAGGCGAAGCGAAGCGAATCGTTGCTAACGAGAGAGGGCAAGCCAACGGGTGCGGGTGTTAATCGGGGTAAAGCCGCGGAATCGAGAGCGATACAAAAAAAGCGAGCACCAATTGTTTTAATTGCCCCTGGTCGGCGACTAATTGCCACCGGCGGAACCCGAGCTTCTTCCGGCCGGTATTACAGTTTTCTTCGTGGTGGAGCAAAAAGGAGTCGGAACCGGTTGAAGGGGAATTAAATAATTAACAACGGCTCCCGCAGCCCGGTCAGGGAAATTAATTGAAACCCTTATGAAACGAGCAGAGTGATAATTAAAAGGGGGGAACCGAAAGGTTTCGCCCTTTTCCCTCTTGGGCTCGTCCCGTGGAAATCACGTGGAAAATCGAGAGCCCTTCGACGAAGGAGAGACTGGAAAGAATTAATCCCGCAGCCTGCTCCGCAGAAAGGGAAACACTCCAGAGAAAGTGAACGGGGAAATCGGATTGTGCTACGGTTCATTAGGTCCCTTCAATGGGACGGATGGTCAGAATTTAGTAAGACCTTTTTCTATTCAAGACAGTACCCTTTCAATTATTTCCCCTTGCGCCATGGAACTTCGGACTATTAAGAACAGGAACCAACTGAATTTCACTCTCGCCTCTCGAACGTTGTACGAGCAACCGCCTCTTCAGAGGACCACCCAATTAAAGTCTTTTCGGAAACTTGCTTACATAGTATTAGACGTACAAATTCATTCTCTGCCTTTTCTATAGAAAAATTAATGTCTATTTATTCATAACATGAAGTTATACTGTTCCGTTATTTGAAAAGAGATAGAAACACGTTGCTCGTGGGACAACCTAATATTTTGGTCTGTACAGATGCCAAAGAGTTGACCCCTGTATGGACCTCGACGCAAGATGCTGCTTTGCCAGTTACCAACTCTCCAAGTTAGTACTTGAACCATTCTAGCCATTCGAGAATCGTGAACCGTTGGAACCAATCTCTTTCTCGTGGCTGCAACAAATCCGATCGAGACGCTGGCGGAGTTGCGAGGACTTTGCAACGTGGAATCATGTGGAATCAAGTCGCCTCAGTGGCAGACAAACCGTTCGGAGATCACGATAGAACTTCCGACGAAGGGGAGTCGTGGTTTCCATACTGGAAATCTCTCGAGAAAGAAATCCGTAAGAAAATCTCGAAACAATTAAAAATATCAGAATCAGTCGTTAAGATCGAACGAACACGTCCTAATTTTAAATGTCTACGAGTAAACTGAATAATAATGGAGTTCCTCTTTTAATCATTTTGGTAGGTCTAGAATAGTGTGAACAACATTTTTAAATGACTTCTATATCTTTAGTTTCTTCGTAAATGCATAAAATGTGATTATTAATCGCAAACATGTAGAATAAAATTCATTTTTATCCACTCAGTTTCCTAAACTTGTCTCATTGTTTTAAACAAATCGCAGTTTTCTCGTCTCCATTATTTTACAAGAAAAAATTCGTGGCTTAAAGTAAAAATTCAGTTTGCGAAAGTTAGTTATCCCGAGTATACAATTTCAACTTTCTCTTGATGTCTTTCTGGAGATGTCTTGTTACGTTGAGCCGCGGCGTGTCCCTATCGAGCCTGATCCAGTCTGGATCCCCGCTGCTCAGTGCAAGATCCGGGCCGCTTCAACATCCAGGATGATCCTCGGATGTCGGGAAGCTCCGGTACGATGTGGAATCGCATATTCGACCGCGGATTTTACCCGTAGCTTCCGTTTCCTGGTTTTTAATATCGTGATCAATTTTTCCCACAAATTTTTTAATCGAACGACCCGAGCAAATATGTGGTTCCAGGTAATTGGAAATATTATTCGTTGAAAATCCACATTTCATCCGATACTTTTACTGATTATTTCGTAATAACCGTGATCGGATCGGCCGGGGGCCGGTAATTAATATTTTGCTTCGTTAGATTGAATCCACCGAACGCCCGCGCACTCGCGTATCATGACAAAACGAGGCTCTCAATTGAATGACAAACGAAGCTACTAAAGTTGATTAAACTCTACAGCCCGACGGATTGCCAAATTAATGCATCTCTGATTTTCGATATTTCGTTTCGCGGAATGTAAGCTCATGAATTTCAACACCGCCGGGAATATTAAGAGTCCGGACGTTCATATATGTACTCGTAATGTCGGTATTGCCTCGCCGCGCGCTGCTCGTTTCGCCATAAATGTCAGGCGGAGATATCGCGTTACGCAACGCGTGGGAGAAAAGTGTGCTAGGAAAAATGAAACCGGCAAGTATTCCAGCGATGTTTTGGGCTCGCTGTCACAAAACCAGAAACGGTATTCCATCGAAAATGATTTCCTCCCTGGCGCGGAGGTAGAAATGAAATTCAATCGGCCGCTCCGGTTGACAATTATTGCCGGTCCATTTGCTGCATTTCCCAGTCATTAAAAACCGGTCGACGACAGCGGACGTTGTTAATTATTATTTCAAGAGACTATCGATCGTGCCTCGTCGAATTATATTTTCACCCGGGCAGTGGAAAAACCGTGGAAAAACCGTGGAAAAAGACCTCGAGGTCGGCCTCGTTCGCTCGATGGGGCAACGTGGTCCACCCATCTTCTTCCCGGGGAAGGAAATTTCGTTCCCGAAGGAAAATTCCCGGATCCAGAGACGGTGTTCAGCCTTAATCCGGCCAGGATACCGAACACCCGGTCCCGGGGAACTTCCTTGCACTCGCTCGAATCCGCTCGAGAATTTAGATGCGAGATCCCGCGGCAGGGAATACCCTAAGCCGCGTCTACCTCGTCACGTCCCGGCTGTTCCAACGAATTCATCGTCATTTCCCCGTTCATCGTCATCGAATCGTTGGCTATCGGCTCCCAGATGCCTCGTCCTCGTTTTCTTCTTCCTCGTCACGTGATCAACGGTGAATCGATTCTTTTTCTTCCATCAGCTTGATGAGAAAACGCGACAAAAAACGCTCACCTCCGCAGCCGCGCCCAGAGAATACCAGGCTTCATAGCTTCGCCGAGATGAGATTATCGTTCTCAAAAGCAAAGAATGTTCTTAGTTACGCCGCACTGCGAATTTTCTCCTCTCGAGTTTCCCCCTTCTAACCCTTTTCTCATTTATTATTAACACCACGACGAAATATCCCCGTTAGATATTTCTTTCGTCGATTTCATTTTAACTTCGTAGCGTAGCAGTTGAAGACAAGGCTTGTCGATGAATGACTTCGTTTTGACACACACTTTTATATGATACAACACAAATACATAGCATTCCATTCAACAAATTGAAGGTCACCCTCATTTCTGAAATTCTAAGGCAGATAATAAAAATTTACAGACACAATTAAAGACAAAAGTGCTCATCGACGCCATGTAATTTCTATGGTTGAACGTTTTTATAAACTGCATGGTTCGATAATTTTTCGAGGTGATCAAGTTAACTGAAACACTCTGTACATTCCTTTCCGATCGGAAATGGAAGGTCCGCAGGTTTTAATATCATTGGTTCGGTAATATTATTTGTTGCTTTTAGTATTTTGAGTGAAAGTTCATTCCCGTAGAAAATTCGCAGATGGAATCCTCTCGCTAGTCAAATTGGAAATGTATAAAAACGTAATTTCCGACTACGAAACGAAATTTATTTCGTTTAAAGTTTCGTTTTCGATATTAATGCTGCTTCGTCGCTGGGTCTTTACAACGGAACATTAAAAAGAGTTTCGTGCAGTCAAAAATTATACTTTTATCTCATTTAAAACGTCTATATCGAATTTTCTTATGCGTTTTCAAATGGATTATTTTGTCGACCGCGTTTACAAAGAACGTGGCAGACTTTAACGTGGACTATGGAGTTTTATGTAAATGTTGTGCGGTTCTTTTACCCCATTGTTTTAACTGGGACAAAGGTTCCTCGAGTCTGCAGTTTAATTCCACGATAATTGATCAAGGTTCGTGGATTTTAAAATCGCTTATGAGAATAACATGCTTTAATCAGTTTTAATGTAATGTTAAGGGTTTCGTTCATTACAATGTATTGGTTCAACACAATCGATGTTATTTCATAAGCTTTCTTAACATGTGAGAGTAACGGAGTTAACTCTTATACAAATGGAAAACATTTCAAATAATATTTTCATTAAATAATATCCGAAACAAGGGCTATCTCAGAAATAGACAATATTAAATAAATACATAGACCACGATATTTAATGTTCATTGAAATGATATTTCATGTTAAAAGAGTAAGATACAAAGTTTCAAAGAAAATTGTTTTCAAGAGTGCAAAGTCCGAACAATAAAGAGCTTAAACAGAGCACAACAAAACAAGGTGTTCCCCATCGAACCGATATTATCAGTTTATTAAAAGACACAGCTGATCACTTCCCGGGGTAGCTAATATAATCTGTAGAACTTTTGGATAAGTTCGCGACGAACCCATTGAGGAAGCTTAATCGGGGAGAAGCTTGGGGACAATAACGATTACGTTCGAGCGAAATTGCCTCGGCCAGGGGGTTGCGAATTAAGGGGTCAACAGTCGCTTTCTTCCCCGATCGAGTTTGGAAGAGAGTCTCGAAAGGAAACCGGGCCGGAAGTGTTCGCATTATGAGACTGGTCGTAATCTGTTCTAACGAGTACTTATTGCGGTCTAAAAAGGGCCTGAAGGGCTACAGCGTGATCGGCTAGCTGGTTGATATACATACGGGGACATTTCAATCGGGGTTGACGGTGTTGGGTATTTGTTGCGCGACGTACAATCCTGGCGGACCCGTTCGTGAAAAGTGCGATGGCGCTTCCGGCCTCTGTGTGCGCGCATCTCCTGCCTGCTGGCATTGATAAGAGAGCTGACGGGGGTGGACCAGGGTTTCGAGTCTATTCAGTCGGGCTTACCATCCTCTAGATCGCTCATAAGTATTCTAGCCCACGTTCACAGGCGAGCGGCGCGCGCGCCCAAACACCCACAGACACCATTGACCTCGACGACAATTTCAGCGTCGGTGTTGTCCCGAGCCTACCTTGAACTCGCCCCAACTGGCTGTGCAAACGTTCACCTGATTTCGGTTCCACGAAATCGCGGCGAAATCGATATTACGCCCGTCGAATAGAGACCGTTTTCGAATCGCAAATTTTTTCCCACGGGACGCAATGAGTCTCGAACCGGCCACGGTTTTTCTGAATTATTCTTTTCGGAATATTTTGTCATCATATTCGCGACAATTTTCTGATCGAATTGACCCCAAACACGATATAACTCCGTTCATGTTTGCTTGTTTCAGTGGCAATATAGCAGAACCTCTATTATCCGAAATTTCCATTACCGTTCAACGCGAAGCAATGCATACGGAACACGATTCGTAACACCGACAGACACCGTTGACCTCGACGACAATTTCAGCGCCGGTGTTGTCCCGAGCCTACCTTGAACTCGCCCCAACTGGCTGTGCAAACGTTCAGCAGATTTCGGTTCGACGAAATCGCGGCGAAATCGATATTACGCCCGCCGAATAGGGACCGACGGAATCGGAACGGGAATCCGTTTCTGAATCGCAAATTTTTTCCCGCAGGACGCAATGAGTTTCGAACTGGCCACGGAATAAAAAGAATCGCACGACGCCGTGTATCGTTGTACGCCCGTTCCCGGCATCGACGGCCATCAAATTTTCGGGAGGTTCCCACGGAATTGTGGAACGGCCGTATAGTTCGCAATTCAAAAGCTGCCGGAGTTGCGAGCAAGCCCGCCGCGTACCGATCCTCGATACCGACGGAATCGAATAATTCTGCGCGAAATATGCGGCGAGGGCAGACCGGTATCTGCCAATTTGACCGAAAAATAAAACAGAACGAGCCTATCGCGAGCGCGAAGTCGTGCAATTTTTATTCGCGGAGGCCGCGGCCGCGTCACAATCCCGAACCACCCTTATTCCTCTAATAACGAGCTCGTCCCTCGCCTCGCCGCGCCCTCGCGGAAATTTAAAAATACTCGCACGCCGTGTTCAGACCCGCTCACTAACCGCGCCGTGGCGTGGAATAATTTGCGGCGACGAAAAACTGTGAATAAATAACCGGCCCCCGGAGCCGCGCGACATAATTAATGTCGTATCCCGCCGCCGCCGCCGCAGAAAAAAGCCAATTCCGCATCTTAATCACAGAAAAGCGGACGCAATCGGACCCACACGGAATAACAAGATCGATTCTTCGGCTCGATGTATCGAAATCAGCCTTGGTGTCGTTTCTACAACTTTTTGGTTTAAAGAACGCAGGGATTACTCGATGTAGAGTCGCCAGATAAATACTTGACCCCCACTCTACCTTCCCCTTCCGTCGCCAACCGGTCACATGACTAATCCAGTACTGGCAGAGAGGGGGCAACTGTATTCCCCTCATCTGGCGTCTTTGCACACAGTCGGTGCAAGAAATAATCGCACACCTTTCGAAAATAATTTTTTAAAACGTGAAGCGAACGTTCTGAATTTTTTAGAGATGTTAGAAATTTAGTTTACCAGTGTCAATAATTTCTTTTTTGCAATAAATTGTTGAAATTTTTGAAAAGTAACGGCAACTTATTTTCTTATTAATGGCTTTACTCCCATTTCCTTTCTGATTTGTATGAAACAGAAACACCAATGAAAATATATAACAGTTGTGTACCATCAGAAAGTTACTTTCCTCAAAAAATTGATTCGGGCACACGTCTCCGCCGCATAAATTTGTTCGGGAGCTGATACAATTTCGGTGGAACAGCCGATTCGTTAACGCAATAGAACGATCGTTAAGCGACGTAACGATCGTTACAGAAACACGGGGTAGCCGGTCACCGATGTAAATGCGGGCTGCGTGACCACGTTACAAAAATATGGAACGTCGGCCGAGCGAACCGCGTGGCGAATTAATTTTTCATCAGACCGCGGCAACCTTCGCGCGGAATATTTTTTCATATCAAGGGGCACGGTCCGTTTTTCGCGGACGTCCTTATTTCCATCTATCCGATGCTCGAGTGGCACCCGAGTGTAATTAGGCGCGTTGAATATTGCATGAGGCTTGAAAATTTATTAAAATGATCTTCAGCCTCGCGTGATTGCAACACGCCTCGCGCCATGGTTAAACGTTGCCGTGTTGCAGCTGGGATTTTCTCATCTGCTCTACTACCCACTCCCCACATCTCCCTGACGGAAAAATCGAAATTATTAATTAAATGTCAACGACGATATCAGATTCCACGGTGTACGTACAATTAATACATCGACTGCTTCGGATCGTTCGTTCACTTCGCGAACGCCCTAATTTACTTTATGAAGGATCCAATTTACAGGATGAACAATTTAACATGTTCAATGGCGTCATTTGTTTCGCTGGTAATTGCTTTCCGCTTGGTCGCAACGCTATTAGATAAAACGTATCGCCTTCATCTACCACCTAGCGCGATCAGCTTCGATTAATCCGTCAAGATCACCACCCTCCCTCCTTTTTAATCGTGTTTTCACGCTATTTGCAAGATCACTTTTAGATTGTTGTGCGTAAACCAGTTACGTGTTTTCATGTGAATAAATTATATTTATCGAACTCGCTTCGGTGTCAGTTGAGAGTTAATTATTCAAATTTCGAAATCAATTTATCAGATCATAAACGGTTGGCACTTTAAAAGCGATTCAAATGTTTCAGCTTGCACGAAAATGACAAGGCTCTGTTTACTTAGATTTTGTGCGATTTTTATCACAATATATGCTTCGATAAAGAAATTCACCGAATCAATTTCCACGTAAGCAACTTCATAATTTCAATACTTGAAAGATGAAAAATATAAAACCGGTCATTTGATCGGCAGTTGTAGATGGCGCCTGTAGACGTTCGATCTAATTCGTTCCGCTGCCACCAGAGGCGCTTATAGACGCTCACATTATCAAACCGAACTGAAAGAGAATAACTGAACGTGAATAAGATTTACTTTTTTGTGTGAAAAATGTGCGCTGACTGCCACGCTGACTGCCACGCTGACTGCCACGCTGACTGCCACGCTGACTGCCACATTAACTCCCACATTAACTGCCACTTTGACTGCCACTTTGACTGCCACTTTGACTGCCACTTTGACTGCCGTCTACACATCGCGTGGTACGTATCAAATCTTCCGTATCGAAAGAAACAAGATTTTAAATCAATTAATGATGTGTTTATCAACAAAGTGTAATTTTCATACAATTATCTATTACTGTTTACCTTATTGTGCCGCAAAATTAACTTCGAATCTCAAACTTCCTTCAAAAAGTTAACAATTCTTCTTGTCCATATTTTTCTGTACAGACTTTTGTTGCAACATACAGGACTGGCATCAAACGTCTTAATTACAACCATAATGGGCGATTTCTATTGGTACGGCTGCAATTTCATTGGAAACGGGGCAATGAAGTAGGAGAAGCAGCGGGGGATAGAAAGTGCGACGCGCGCTCGCCGGAATCTCAGCGCGGGAGAATTTCGCCCGAGAAAAATCCCGAGAATTCCAATATAAAAGGCCCTCGAGAACCTGAATGCACCTGCTGCCGCGGCGAATCCTCCGGTTCGACACGCGATGAGAACTGCATCCGTCTCTCGTCGGCGAAATCCCTTCGCGCTCCGGGGAGTTCAGGGAATACGAGTCGCGTGCATTTCGCTCCTCGTCCGGCTGCAGGTGCACGTGTTTCTTAAGTTTCTGCTGCACTTTCGGTCCTCGGATCTGTATCCCCATCTCGCCCCCACTCGAAATGCAATCGCTCGTTGCCCTGGTATAGCGCGTTTTCGGTTCCCGGAGACTGTTTCGTTGTCTCGAGTGCAGTCTCATTCCCAACTTCGTTGTTCCGTTCCTCCTCTGTCTCTCGACGCCTTCCGTTTTCACTGAGTCGATACGATCTTACACATTCGAGTTCATTCGATTCTATATCCTACCACCGATTCTATACACTAATGTTTCTTGGCGAATTGTTTCAATCGAAAATTTGACGCTCTCGTTTCTACTGGTTTATCGTCGAATCTAATCAACTATTCAAGATATTCACGAAATATGTTGGTGTCTAATCAATTACTACACATTTAAGTATTGTATGAGAATTAAGTATTGTATTATATCAATTTCATATCTACAAAATGAAAAAAGATCAATATTCAAGTTAAGATAGCTCAGAATTTCAAAGACATTGAGAATTTCTATGGTAAATAAAAATGTTCTTTAATCAAATAAGCCACTAAATGGTCTTGCAGAACAACGAGGGGTTAGAGACTTAAAATTTTGGCGGATTATCATTCAGCCTAAAAGCATTGTTTTGCACACGATAAAAAAGTGTCGTGGGTGCCGTTGAACCATGCTTATACTGCTAGACCCTTTGGAATTCGCTGAGAGGTCACTGAAAGACTCTTCCAAATTAATTTCGAGTATTTCGACCATAAAATATCCTGCGGTGGAGGTTCGCCGAGTATGTGTATGTGGCAGTCGAAGACGCAAGCCGCAATGTTTGCGGAACGCGGGGATATTCGTTCGGAAAGGACGCGGCTTAAGATCGGGAGGAGCTTGAACAGCGGGATTCGTCGATGGCTGGACATGAAATCCCTAAATCCCTGATCAGGAAAATATCGTCGACGTAAGCTAGGTACGCGCGGGAATTTATTAAGCGAAGGTTCTGGCGCTCGCTTAGCACGCCAGCTATGGAATCTCACGCGAGATCATCTCGTTCGTAGGAGGCATCGTAGCCCGTTACCTCGAGGTCGCTAATGCGAAAATCGATTATTAATCGAGCGTGAGATTCCTTTCGAAAGAAAAAGCCTGGCGCTCTCTCTCTCTCTCTCTTTCTCTCTCTCTATCCTCTGGATACAGTTTCCGGTTCCATTCGTGCGAATTCGTCCGTAGGACGGAGCACTTAGCGGGAGACTGACGACGTATTTAACGCTCGGGATTAGGTCGGGGCCAAGGAGAGAACGCGTTAACCATTCCCGTGGGCCAATTTTTTATTCTTAATCGGCCGGGCTTTCCGCAAGCCCGTCGGCCGATTTAAAGAGGAACGCCTTTTCTTTCCAACGGATGCAAACGGGCCGATGATTATCGCGCTGACGGCGTTGCTTGCCTCACGGTTACTTGTTGCTGGCCACGCTGATCCTTTATCTTTTAATGCACACGCGAATCGCCGTAAAAGCTATTCCCAGAACACGTTCACTTTGTGTCATTCCACATTGTTTTTCCTACCGAGAAATAATGGAAACTGAGATTGATTAAAAGATCCACGCAGGATCAAGTATCGGCACACTCGGATTTCGCAAGCTACGAACCTATCGATTCATCCGCGTTTTCGTGGTACTCCGTTATTAATAGATCTTTATGAATAATAAAAACTTTCTATCGGAATAGCAACAAAATATATTGAACAAGGATTTCAGTGTGTGCAACTGACTCGATCGCTTCTAGTCCCTTTCTCTCAGTCCAGAAATACTTCGTTAAGTACACAGAACCGGCCGGGCACCCGTGATACAATACGCGAAATTCGGAACAATCTATGTGTATGCGGAACGCGTCGAGCGATTCTCTTCAATCACTGGAAAAATTCGATCCTCCGCGCCGTAGCGAAACATCCGCTTCGGAGCTTTTAAAAATTTGTTCGGATGATTTTATCGGTTTATAAAGCTTCTATAAGCTCGCCTCGAATCGAAAGCTCCGCCACGAACGAGGAACCCCCGGAAATCGTATCTGACCATAAAACCGACCGATCTGCGGAAACCTCTTCGATAGCCTCGACAATGCTAATTCTTAAGTATTCTGCAACTCCATCGTTGCTAATAATGTATGCATCTGTCGAGACTGTGTGCTCGCTGTGTGAGAGTTTGAATTAAATTTTAGACGACGCCATTTTTCAGAGTGTTCTACTGTCCCTTCAAGAGGGTATTCTGATTCTTTAAAAAAAAACTGTCAAATATTTCGCATTGGGATTTTGCATACATAATCATTGACTTCCGAAGAACACGTGTGACTTTTTTAAACCAAAATTATTCAATAGTTCACGAATTATCCATTTTTTCCCTTCCTATAAATCCTTCTGTACACATACTGTACAACTTGAAAGAAGTGGAAAAATTCAATTTTTTCGAAATGAGAAACTAGAACAGCCCCTCGAGACGAAAAGGCTGGCGGGTGCCACGCCAACACCCTTGACAACAATATTCCTCGAAATAATTCACGAGCGATTTACACGTTGAGGCACGGCTAAAAATATTCGATGGCACATTCCACAGTGCCAGCTCGCGTCCGATCGATACGTACATATTTCACCGGGAGGGGGTTCTAATTCCGAGCGTTCGGAGTCGTTTATCCCGCGGTGTGGCACAGTTTATTTGCAGCGTGTTTGATTTATCCACGAACGAGTATCACGAGACCGGGTATGGTCGATTCAATCAAGCGAGACCGAGCTTTCGATCCCGCGTGAAGCTTCTGAGACGCTCGCTAGGAACAAAGAAAATCGGTTTCGGGCAGTTAACCCGAATCGTGCCCCGACTCTTTCCTCAACGGAAAAATCTAATTTAAATTTAGGGTAGAGGCGAGGAGAGAATTGTGTAGTGATCATCGAACGTGTTTCTCAAGAAAGTTCTAACTTCCCCTTCTACGACGCTATTCCCCCACACTTCCACCGGTCACGTGACGCGATTTGTGTACGTGTCCCAGCGCTATTTATCCTGACGAGCCCTCTAGCGGTGCTAGGACGAAACGCTCCCTTTCCTTCCCTTTCTCCCTCACAAATACTTTAGCCAAAGAACGGCTTTAGGTACGAGGAAAAAAAAGCTCGAGCATTTCAGGTTCCCCGATGAAAGGTACTGTAATATTCAGTGTCCATCAGAGAAGATATAAAAGGGACAATACTGATATACACGGGATACACCTAAAAATAACGAACTGGATCGCGGGCACGGCTGTCGTCGTTACACGAGAAAGGAAGACGCATAAAGGAGGCAACGGAATCGTGTCAGTGACACGTCCCGTGTAAAAATAATTCACGAGACCTCTCTGAATTTCATCGAGTTCTCTCCGGGAACGTCGTTCGAGCGAGAATCGACTCTCATTCGCTCCCGGACGCACCGGAATTATTCTGGAAAATGAATATATTCTGAACCGGGTGTGTGCTACTCTCTCTCTCTTTCTCTCTCTCCCTTTCTCTCTCTCTCTTTCTCTCTCTCTCTTTCTCGCCCTGTCTAAAGGGTCACGAGCGCGGCATACATTTCCCTTTATCCGATAACATTTACCGAATGGCGTATTCGCGCGGCTCCGGCCACTGAAAAATTGACATTTATGCCGCGTGTATTTATCGTTCTCGGATCCCTCCGACTCGAGGTATCGTCGCGGATTCCACGTCCCCATATATACGAGGCGCGCGTGGATCATACGAAGTAACGCCAAGACGTTTCGAATAACTCCGCTTCCCTATCGCATAATACGATCCGTCTCATGAATACAATTCCCTATACCCGCCGACCCGACTCACCGCTGTCTTCCTCGTCATGTTTTTCGTACGTTCCGATCTGCCCGGAATCGATTTAACACCAGAAACAGATTTTACATTAATTTCTAAAAATAACAAATCTGTGTCCGACCAAATTTTTAGCCGATTCGTGAAAATATATACGGTCCGAATATGGACTATTCAATATTCAAAATTTTTGGTGTTCGGTTTTTGAATTAAAATTCGAAGATAAAATAACATATGTCATCTAAAAATAGCAGACAGTAACAGAACATTATCTGCATAGATACAGTTTAATTATGATAATGCGTAAATATGTAAACATGATTGAAACATGAACGAAACGTGAGAATTAACGTGTAACAATGTTGAATGATTGCAAACACGACGAAATATACTATTACGTACCTTGTACATTAATCAGAACTCTATGGACCACAATACCGACAAATTCTTACCAAATTGTGTTATTTTACTGAAATGTTTAGTATTATACAGGAAATAATTGTTGGAAATATTTAAATTGAATCGGTGATTGACTAACACTCAATTTCTTCGAATATACTATACGAGCTAGTAAATCATTGAACGCAATTAACAAACCTGCGGTGGCCTGTATATAAATCACGTACTAATTCGAAAACATTGGTTAACATATTTAATTCAACTACGTGGAATAATTGATAAACTTAAATAACTAACTAGTAACATGAAGAACCGTTTTTTATTTGATACACATACAATTTATTTATGATTTATTTGAATCCAATTTGTAGTTTGATGTACTAACGTTTATTAGCCTAACCTAATCTTGGATCTAATTAATGGACAGCTAAGTGCTCCTGCCTAAACTGTACCGTACTGTTCTACCATACATTAGTTTGGCAGAAACCTATTTTTCGAAACTGTGTGGGAGAACTAAACAGTCTGTTGTTCTACTTTGATTGAAAAAGCGAATCAACACAATGAAAGATTGTAAACGTAACTGAAAACCAGAATGGAAGTCACGTTCCTCTCATAAACCAACCCTAAAGTTGTATATATATATATCTAACATGAACCCTCCTATTTATTTTGCAGTAATCCTGTATATTGAGGTTATTATTTTCCGTACAGTCCCGAGGGTGATAAAACAGTCCGAAGCTTCAGGAGCTCATGTCAGCTTCTTCGTTGTAAAGTCGACTTTTATATTTACGAGCGTCCGATATCGCAACCGTGTTTCTCTGCCACACCGGACGTAAACAGACGAGTTAGACATTTATCGGTTCACAGTTCTTCAACAACACGACATTACCATTAACATAAGAAATAGTTGCTTCGTAATCAAATTTTCCACGAAAACGTGTGATTGATTTCGAATTTTTGAGTTCAAGGTCAGGTCAGGTTATGTTATCGACCCGTACAATAGAGAGGTACGAATATAAATATCATCCAAAGTGGGTCGTGTTTGGAATCGTTTTAATCAGAAAAATGCCAGAAATATATTGGCAAATGTTTTATAAATAGATCATTCGAGTCGAAATAGTTGGTATTGTTTTGCCAATTTTTTACAAATATCGTGCACATCTTTTTCACATGTATCGAGACATTACTGTACATTCCGTTTGAAGGGGAGTGTGCGCGATTTTTTTTTCCTGGAGGAATTTCGTAGGTTCCTGTTGAGGATTGCTCGGCGGCAATTCAATTTCTCCCTAATTCGACAGCGTCCCAGGAAGAAATCCGCAGGAAATTCGGTTTGGAATAAAGCAGGAAGCTTTCGGTTCGCACCGCCTTTCGAGCAGCGTGCCGGGGAACACGGTAAGGGGGACAGACAAAACGAGGAGAACGAAAAAGAACAAAGGTTTGTCTATTTCTCGGTGGCGCGCGGTTCCCGCGTATTCTTGACACGTGTCACACGACCTCTCTCCGCCTTTCAGATCCGCAATACCCTCGACACCGAAGGATTTCCAATCTCTCCTTTTCATAGCGCGCGAGAGGGCACCGGGAATATAGAAAACGCCCGCGAAACAGAGGAATCCCGATGTAATCCGGCCACGGAGACGCGACGCCTACGTGCTCGAGAAACTTTTCACCGCGATACCAAATCGGTAATGTTCACGTCGACTGGCAAGAATGATCCGGGGTATTTGCTGCGGCGGAACTCCACCGTTTTTTTCGGGCAATATTGATTTTACTGCCGGATTCCAATGCCCAGCGAACTCGCCGAGACATCGGTCTCTCAGATTTACGCTCTAATCAATCAATCCTCCCCTTAACCCTCGATTCTGACCCTATGCAGAGTTTTTAATAATATTTTTCAAAACCGTGAATTACGGTTATTCTGTACAAAAAATTCCTCTAAATTAGAAATGAAATAGAAATGAATTTTCATCTATCAAAATACATCAGAATATACAAGAATATATTACAATAAACCTGAATATACCAGAATATATAAGAATATATCAGAATTTATTTTCTATGAAAATTCTTCTAAAATTGATTCAAACTTGAAAATTTCTGTTAAATTATGTTCAAGATTAAATCACTGTACGTGTTCCTTTAAATTCGATTTTTATCAAAATTCATCTAGAATGATTTTATTGAGAATGAAATAACTGCTGCAATAAAGTGGGAGCTCCACTTTCGAGTAACTAAACCAAATGGGAAGGCAATTATAAACAAAGTACTGTTCCAAACGTGCTATAAATTGATGGTCAATTATTATTTCTATCGATAAATGTTTACATTGTTTCACAAACCATTTTCATTGCTCCAATTAATACAGATTAAAAATTCAAGCTATTTCTGTGTAAAGATCGAGAAAATATACAGAGTGTCAATTTCCGAATGAATTTCAGTTGATTTAGAACCGGCCCAGTGTGCGACATCGGCGAGTAAACTGTTTTTAATAGTTTTCGATCAGGGGAATGGCCGACCCGAAAGCGCCGCGACGAGAAATCAAACGCCGCGGCAGCTCGCATTAGTTAAATCCTAATGCCGCGCGATTAATTGCCGGGGTGAACACGTATGTTCCGCGAGATTTATACGTGCCCGTAAACCGCAAACAAGGGACACGTTGCCCCCGGTGCTCGTGGAAAGAAATACACCCGGGGGTAGGGAGCGAGCTGCATGGGAGTAAAGTCAGATGACGCAACGGAGAAGAGAGAAAAGAAAAAAAAAAGAAAAGAAGAGAAATAACAAGAGAGAAGAAACGGAAACGGAGAAAAACAGGAGAACGCGAGAGGAAGCGGGAGGGAAATAGAAAGGACAGTACCGAATGCAACGAGCAAACCGGGTGTACGAGCTAAATCCTACGAGAGGCGGAGAATGAACGAGAAAGAGAGAAATAGGGGAATGGGAGAGAAAGAGAGAGAGAGAGAGAGAGAGAGAGAGGGAGACGGAGGTAGAGAAACATTTTAGCCGGTTATATGCAGTATGAGTTGTTGCCAAAAAATATCAAAAATCTTCTGGCCGAGAGCCAATGGAGGTTGAACACAAACCACGGACCACACGCACGGCGAATAGCCAGCCGAATAATAGGACTTTATTGTTGGACGTATAAGCCCGTGTACGTGGTCGACGTGTTCGTTCGTGTATTTTTCGACTTAGATATTGCACTTTCGGCGATCTGATCGACGATTCGATTTCCCCGGTCGGTTGGCCGTTCCTTCACCGTTCTCCACTGGAAAGTGTCATAAAATTTATCTATTACATTGAATGGATCTTCAAAAAACTCCTGAACATTCAAAGTTGCGCCCACGTTATTTTCTGCAGACGTCACCTCTTTCAGCGCGGTTGATAATTTATCTGCAGAAACGCAGTGTCGTACATCTTCCGATAAAAAAAATGGTTTTTGACCGTTAACGTCGTCCACACACACACACACACAGGTATCCGGATAAATTGTCATTCGTGTTGAAAACGGTCGATCGGCGATGATCGGCCGGGGACCGAGAGGACGAGTCGAACAAGCGATTCGATAACTTCGCCGAGGACGAGTTAACCAACTTTCTTCGTTTTCCCGTGCCGGCATCGGCGCCGCGCAGCGTGCTGGGTTCTCGACGATCGCGACTCAAGAACGGCAATAGAAAGTTTTCTAGTCGCGAACAAGCATCCATAATTAACGATCGAAGTTACACGACGCCCTCGCGCGGCCGCCCGGCCGGGTATTATCATCAATTTCGTGTAATTGCATAACGGGTCTGTATATTAGGGAATAAATTGACGTCCTGTGTCATCTAATTAGCGCGAGAGAGCGTGTGCTAGCGCAACCGCGCCCGCGCGCATACTTCGAATTGTTTGAGCGCGTAATTATCGCGAATTTCTCGGAGCACCGGTTGGTAATTAGTGATAAAACGTTATCAAGCTGCATAATTATCGGGGACGGCTATGCGTCGCCCGTGTACAATGACGCATCGCCGGAAACCGATACGTGATGTTTTCGCGCCTCGCTTCCTAGACCCGTTGTTTGCGGCGATCATGTTTATACGCTCGGCGAGCAGTCGATATCGTCGCTGGTCCACGGGTCCAGGTCAATGGAAATTAAATCTCGTTAACGTCGAAGAAGTCCCACTACTTCGCCTCGGCCCGCCGGCGACGACGTTCACGGAGTTTCGTGGCTCCTGGTTATTTCACCGGTGATGGAAGGACTCGAGAATTAGTTCAAAAGTTCCCTCCCTCCGAAAGGTATTCTTATCTTTAACCCTCCGTCGGTCGGAGGACTCGCCGGGACTTTTTACTGTCCCGTGGAAACTCCGCTTGTTAGCATCAGGACTCTAACCCGGTCTAACTTCCCGCTAATATAGAATCCTGGTTATCCTACGTGGGAATTGTGACTGGTCTTGATGTGTGCGACGGAGCTGTGCTGTTCGGTAATTTATTCAAAGTACTTATGGGGAATAGATTCATCGGCGAGATTTTATTTCCGGAATTATTCTTTTATGGAAGTTTCGCCAACATATTTGCGACGTATTTCTGATTGGATCGAGCACAAACACGATATGATTCCGATCATATTTGCTTGTTCCATTGGCGATTTAGCAGAACCTCGATTATCCGAAATTTCCATTACCGTTCAACCTGAAGCAATGCATACGGAACATGATTTATCGTGCAAATTAGTAAAGATTTAATCTGTCTCTGCAGCTAGGTAATTGTTCGATGTTCCCCTAGATCCTCATTATTGATCCTTCAGCAATGATTACCACTTTATACAGGGTGAGGCACCTAGAACAGGCCATCTAAGTAAAATGAAATATTTTCCATCGCAGTTCACCTTCGACGACTTTGACTGACCTCCAGTCTTAGATAGTACATAGAAAAGTGTATCATTCTAATTTGGAAAACTATGAATCGCTTTCAGAATGTTTTAGCAGTTGCTCGTTATTAATCAAAAGATGCTTCACAATTGTATGGGGAACTTTGTCCAATACATACTATGTTTACTGATTATTCGAATGCATTTTCTTCGAGAAGCAACGCTTGTCGAGGTCTCAGGTGAAATTTCAAACCCAGTGAATCCCGCGTTCAAATCTACAAACCAAAAGGTTGCATTCTCCATGGAAATATGATTCAAAAATGTAAAACAGAATTTTCCTTTGCAGCAGCCTTTGTTCTAACAGATATGAAATTCAAATTTCTTTCTTCCTCCAATAGGATCCGATTGGCTAGTATGTTCATTCAAATACCGATTCTACATTCTTCAGACACCGTGGCAGTGTACTGGGAACGATGTTTGTTATTTTCGAGCCTGGAATCCGGCACTGGAAAAAGGTCGTGATTCCGTATGGAAATGCGTATCAAAATCCAATGTACAATTTTTGGTCGTTCCCTCCGGACATAAATGCATACATAAATAAACACGTAAAACACGAAAAATTGTTGATATATCAAAAAACTTTTTCTGCAGTTTAGAAGGTCTTCGTACATCAACCATAAGAAGTTTGACAAACTGTACAGGTAGTTTCAATTTTATTCTACATATTTAAAAACAATTTCTCCTGATTTATTACATCGAACATTCGACGTTCCAGTGTTGCGTCTCGCAGAAACGAATGTATAAAACAAATTTCCTGCTAGCCAGAAAATATAATACCGCGCGTCGAACAATTTGTTTTACGCTCGGTTTAAACAACCGAGTAACCGGAGACGGTCTGGCAGCATGCAGAAGTCCTCGTTTCATCAGACGCGACGTCGTGCGAACAGCTCCCATGAAATAAAAATTTCTGAGAGGCAAAGAATTCCTCTCGCGTTGTTCCGCCATTCTTGCGAATGGTATTCTCCGAGCAACAAGTATTCAACGGTATATTTGCACGTAAATTCGTCTATTCGTTACTGGAAACGCGAGGCTCTGCAATTTGCTGCTACTTTTGTCTCGCCGTGTTGTTCCGCTCTCGTTCCGCGGAACAGGACGAGCGGATCTCGTCCCGACGACGATGGCGAGCGAGCGCGCACGATTACGCGGACTCTAAATTTATCGCCCGTCCCTTTGCGGTCTGTCCCTTTGTCCCGTCGTCTAATTGCGACATTTTTCCGTCGTTGCCGGAACTAATTAGCGTCCCCGACGCCACTTCCACGGCCAGTTTTAGACGCTGTTTAGCCAGCTTTCCGCCGCGACGATTACCGCCAACATCCGACATTTTTACGCGGTCACGACCCACACTATTCCTCTGTTCCCGTCCTCTCACTCTTCTTCTCTCGCGTCCTTTGTTTTCCGAACACGCAATTTCGCTTGAACGCGCGAGACTCTTCAGGATCCACTGACACGACCCCGGAGTGACGTCACTACATCTTAGCGCAGGCACGTAATTCCTTCAAAAATATCAGACACGTTTTTTAAAGTTTGGGGTCGAATATCTCGCTAACTGTCGAAGCTAGAGCCGCGTAATCCGATCGTAGATATCTTAATTTGTTTCGAGAATACATTTTAAAAATTGCAATTTTTCAGCGCCCAGCGTTCAGATTCGGGGGTGGAAACAGCCCTTAAAGTTTGGGGGCGAATATCTCGGAAGCTGTTAGAGCTAGAGGATTAGTTGATATGGGAAATTACACTTTTCAGTTAACTTTTTCATTCAATTGTATTTTATTCTCGAAACCATGCAACTTTTGTTCCAACCATTTTTCCGAATGCCAAATAGTTAACGCGATAGGTGGCACGCTGTATCGTCCTGTAGAATAACAAAATTGACAGTCACTCGTAACCTAATTTAAATGCACGATTCTCCAATTCGCTTTTCGTCTCTGAATGCGAAAGGAATTGCATTTGAAACGGCACAGTCGGATCGTAGAGTGTTGCGTAAAGGGAAAGTACGAGAAGAGCGACGTTGTGCGCGGTAGAGATAACAGTGGCGGAGAATTGATAACTTTTGTGCGAGTTTGGAATGAATTATTGAAAAATACATGTAACGATAATATTGTAGAAGGCTGTGGAATGAAAGAGAGGGAAATAGAGTGAGGGTGGAGAGGGGCGAGCGCGAGTCTCGGCGTTCCGAAGTAATTTAAATTCAAAGGGCGGCGCAATTAAGAAAACCAGGCGAGCGAAGCGGAGGCGTGATCCCGTGGATTCTTCTATTTCCGTTCTTACGTAATTCACGTGGTTCGTCGGGCCGGCTTACTTTATCGCGATTAACGGCGGATAAAACGGAATTATTGCACGGCCGGGGAATTCCACTCACGAGGGAAATAACTTCGCTCATCCGAGACATCGACATGGCCGGGGCGACCGCAATTCATACAGTCGGATATGAAATTTTCCGATTGAACTTGTCCGTCGGCGAACAAAGAATTTAATAGAGTTGGAAAGTCTTGAACAGCCGCTCGTCGGAATGAGTAAATTACGGGTGGAGAGGACTTCGGATAAAGAGAATCTTGCGTCGGAGATCCCAATCCTGAAGTCGGCAACGAAGTCACGTCGTGACCTCTATCGCCGCCTTAAGGGGGATCTTCTTTTTCTTTCCTGAGAAGTAATCGACTTCTCTCGCTGAATCTTATAGTTTGATTCCGCGGAAACGACTATGGCAAATCTTAAGCTACCGTTCACGATGTTATTGACTTGCACACCTGGCTCGGTGTTCCGAGCTGCGACCTCAAATTTTGTAAGTCTCTTGCCCGAAACGATTTTTTCCCAGCTCATTCACAAAACATGAAGTAGATCTGAATTATATTTAGTCTACGAATTCCTATGAATAGTCACTGAATTCCTAATGAAAGGGACTGTCATCATGGATGTTTAACACTAGATTGCCTAAGGAAGTCGTTTTGACTGCTTTTCAATTTCAATTAGAAAAACAATTATGTATATAATGACACAGCTTCTTAGAATTTTGTGACTTTTTGTACAACATATAAATGCGTTTATTGATCATTGTAGTTGCCTCCCCCTACTTCATTTCCGGTATATATATGTGTTATACCTGTATTGCCCAAAAGCAGTCATTTTGACTACTTGGGAAATTTTAAATAATCAAATGACTTTTATTATTGAATTGAGTAAATTTATTATATGGCCAGTTCGGCTCTGGATTGGAATAACAGTTTATATTTTTTTGATTACCGTCACACGATAACATACAAGTTCATGATAAATTGTCGATTTGAGGATATACTTGATAAGTTGCAGTTGTTCGATAACTAAAGTAGTACTTGTTATTCGAATCTGTATGCCAGGCCTGCCCACGCGTCTCGTTCCCCTTGAACGCGCTATGTATGACTGTGAATAATATAAAAAATATTAAAAATTAATTTTAAACAAATTTCTTTACACATTAGTTATTCTTTCGCAATGCAGTCATTTTGACTGCTTTGGGGCAATATAGGTATATACTAAGTTTCAGTCTTTCTAGTGTTAAAAAGGGGTGAACCCCTTTTAAAAAATGAATGGGACCTTAAGAGTTCTAAAAAGAATTAAAAACAAATATGCTTGCAAGTTGCACCTGCCTATTTATGCGGTTATGTCAAAAATAAGTAGCTGTTATACTATTTTCAACGTATTAAACACATTGAGAAGGAAAATAAATGTTCAGTTCACTCTAATTCCTTGCAATTCAGATGGAATATATCTATTTTGCATAAAAATCTCATCCGCGAAGGGTTAATACTCTCTTCCCTTGCCCTTTTGTCGTGAGGATGTGCTCGACCTTCTCCGATTCGCGAGTAAACTCAGGTTCGCCGGATTCGCGTGTGGCCCATTGATTTCTAACTTTCGTCGGGAAGGCGATTAATCAACCCCCAACCCTTGAAGGGTCCCATCGCCTTGAAAAGGAGGGGTAGTCGATGAGGGGGTCGGGCGATATTTCAGCCGGAGATCAGTCGTGCCGTTCGTTGGCGAGCTTTCTTCGTCTGACGGCCATTAACTCGAATTACGGTCGCTCCGGCAGCCTGCCTGAAAAGATGAACTTCGACGGTACGCAGACGACCGCGAACCCTAAGAGCTGCCTTTCCGTCGATGTCTTTACGAGTTCGCGCGATTGCCTCATCCGGTGGAGCTACGGGAACGACCAGGCTTCGCCGTCGCCGTCGAAACCTTTCCACCCTCGTAAAAACCAACGTGACTTTCGCGCTCAGCTATAACAGGCCACGGACGCTGGGCTAAACTCGCCTAACTAGATATGTCGGACGTGAGCGGCTCGTTCGCAGCCCTGATGTCCCGACTCGTGACGCCACCGGAACGCGTTGCCTCCATCGACACGTTCTTGCTTCAAGTTGATACCTTCTGATCAGTTCAATGTAGGGACGTTTCCGAGTAATTGGAGTCGTTAAGCAAGTAGAATAGGGTAGCCAATGGCAGGAGAAGAAGAATTAAGAACGTCCATGAACGGAATCCAGGAGCGAGATCCTTCGCCGTTACATAAATGAAATGGGGTTGGTGGTTATCCACTTTTTACGAAATTTTAAAAAAATTTAACGAAATCCTATTTTTAATGGAAACGGTGTTTTTTTCTGTAATTTCATAATATAGAAATAAAAAATATGGCATTCCATTCAAATAAAAACACGTAACCTTGAAATAATCTTGAGAAAGTAAACATTTTTTTGACACAGTGACATTCTACACGACGAGAATACTCCCTGTACATCTTTGCCCTATCACGTACCAAAATATGGCGATCCATTTTAAAAGCTCAAAGTAATCTTGAGAAAATAAAAATTCTGTTTGATCACAGTGACATTCTACGTGACGATAGAAGTCCTTGTACGTCGAGGTTCTTAAATTCTTGGAATCTTCTGGCGGATAGAATATTTTCAGCGCAATTATAACACGCGAACGATGAACAGTTATTTTCCGTTAGCCTGCCACGGAGATGCTTCCCGAGAGTTATTCCGAATTCGCCAGACACGCGAGGTTCCTCTCAAGGATAGTCAGGGGCTCTGTTTCGTTAGAAGTCCCGCTGGATTCGGCGGATTTCGCAGTGGCGTCACGTGCCGCGATAACGAAAACGACGCGGGTTGACACGCGCTGCGATTTGCCTAGCGAATTCCATCGGGACGCGTGGATTTCTTTGGAAACTGTTCACAGGGTAATCTCCGTGGGATTCCCGGCCGGGGAAGTTTTACGTTTCGCGCGTGTCGTGGGCCACGGATTTTCGTTTTTCTTTGCGAACCGCCGATCTTCGGTTTCGGCTGCGGTTCAGATGCGTTCTGTGACCAATCTGCGCAAACTGCTCATCAAACATACGATGCGTATTGGTTGACTGTTATAATTAGACCGATTTTAATGCATTTATTTAATACATTTTTCATATGTGCGGAGTTCCAGTTTCATTTCATTTTTGCAGTGAGAAATCTTACAGAAGAAAATATTTTTATGAAATGATGTGTGAAAGTCCTAATTTGTCAAGCTTAATTCGATCACCAAGTAGAATAGGACACCGAATAGTCGGACGTTCGAGAATTCGTTCAGCAAGTAGTACAGACCACTAAATAGTCAGAGGTTTGAATAAGCAAGTAGTATAGGTCAGCCGATGGCCAGACAATCAAAATTAGTAATGTTATCTTGCTCGGTAACCACTGGGGATCACGAGTTAATTCGTCATTAATATTCGTCATCGCCAAAATCCTTTAATTTTTCATTCTACCGGTGACTCTTAAATACAGTTACTGCTGTGTGCTGTGTACGCTCTGATACTGCAGGCGACGCTGTCAAAGCAGTGAAACCGTCACAGGACATTTTAACAGGTTCTCCGTCACAGAAAAGATTTCGAGCGTTCTGAGGGTAAAGTTCAAAGTGGAGCACACGCAACGTGGACCGTGTTAACAGGACAAGAGGAAGATAAAGCAGCTGTTCGAGGACAACGAAAGACAGGAGAAAAATAAAACGCAAGTCCCGATTGTGGGATCGGGGACGATGATTCGAGCCAACTAGAAATTCCCTGCGGTAAATCTCGTCTGAAATCGCGGAGGAAGGGCCGGCCAAACGGAAGTCGTAGCCCCCCACCCTCCCGAAGGCGTTTTAGATTAGCCAGCCAAGCAGGCGCCGAAGTAATTTTCGCGGGGTTAAAAGGGGGACGGGGAGAGTAAACCCGGAGAGCCTGGTCGGCTTTTATCGCGCTTCTTTCAGCGCGAGAAAAACGAAGGCAAGGACGGAGGCTGAGGCGGCGGGATCTTGAATGCGAGCAGAAGGCATCGATAATGGAGTTGCGAAAAGAATCGTCCCGCCGATGATAATAAAGTGTCGATTAACGCGAAAGTAATTCACGGTCGCGCAGCTATTCGGCGCGCCACGGAGCCTTTTCGCCATTGCCGCGAGAGGAACGGAGCATCGGCGGAATTGTTCATCGGTGCCGACTTCGTCGCAATAATTCCAGGCCGATTGCGCTCGCCGAGGAAACCTGGGAAACAATAATCGTGACCGTAAAGCGCGAGCACGGAATCGCGACGAATATGGGCTCGTTATTGCCACTAAATTGTTGCTATTATTGGTTCGAACCGAGCCGGCCGTTTCGAATGGTTTACTTTTACGAGGCCTCGCGAGTAATGTTACGGGAGGGGAATATGATCGGTGAACGGGAAGGGGTGGCTTCCCCTTCGACCCTCGGAATTTGCTTTCGGATCCCTTCCGGTCCTTGCGCACCAACAAGACTTTTCAAAATTTGCAATTCGAATCGTGAACTGTACTATTCGTACACAGGGGACATGTACAGGGTGTTCCATTGAGAAATTTAATTTTAAATTATATAAAAGCTCTTCGTGGAAGACAGAAGGGCGGGCAGCGTCGGTGTCCTTATCTGGGTCGTACACATTCATTTCGACGAAGTTTACATTACGATTCTTGGAGAAACGTTTACGAATTTTGTAAATCTAGAATAATATACAGCAGAGAAGATGTGCGTGGTATATAACAAACAGTGGCGTAAGTGTTCTTATCTGGGTCGTACCCATTGGTTTTGACAAAGTTTACATGATGGATAGCTCCTGGAGAAACTTTCGACATTCTTTTCCAAACTCGCGAAGCATATTTTTGTTTATATCGTTGAAACCAGGATAAGCATGTACATTTTTCGATGGAAAAGATACGATCTTAAAGAAAATCATGAACAACAGATATTCTTTGAAAATATTCTTCGAATACTATTAAACACTGATAATGGCTAGACTACAGATCGTAGCGACGTCTTTCCGGCGAAACTTCTGCGGTCAATCGATTTCCGTGTTGACTGTACGCTCACCATGCTTTTCGATCGCGTTCTATACACACGAAACGTTGCTCCGCGATCCAGCGGGCGAGTTCGCCGGGAAACGGCCCACAGGGGCTTTAAATTATTCACGAATCTAATTACGGACGGCGATTACTCCCCCAACCCCTTCGAATTTACCATGATCGCCGGCCGATTCGACGAGACTCGAAGCATTCGTGACTCCTGCAACGACGAATGGGCTCCTTAAAATTCGATTATTAACCCTCGTTCCGCGGATATCAGGCAATTCCGAGAGATCCTTTCTTTTTGATATGCAACGACTCTCGTCAGCGTTCGTACACTCATTAAAAGAAAATTAGTTTTTTTAAACCTTCTAATGTGCGGAGAAAGAAACCCCATTTTTCATACTCATTTCATCTACCAGGCTGTACTCCTGATATCCAAACATTTCTCGCTGTGAATAATAATAATAATGATGTAAATCGAGGTTAAATAATGATGTAAATAATGATGTAAATGAAGGTGTAAATAATTATATAAATCATATTACATAAATAATGGCTAAAAATGTGAGTAGACACAGTTTTGTTATTTTTACAAAATGAAGTACTTGCTTTGAGTGAATCTAGTGTTAAAGCGGTATAATAAGTAGACAGTGTTAGATAAAAATTTTCTAATTGCAACAAACAGGAGTGGAATAAAAATTTTCTTTCTTTCCTAATATGTTGGATAGGTAAAAAATAATACAACAGTGTCTTTAATTTTTTTTTACTGATGGTTGTACCGCTTAGACCTGGTAATTTTGTCTTAAAAATAAAATCCGCAAATGAACAATCAATTTATCGAAACGACATTGTCTCTTAAACCACTGTTGATACCGCAAACGCGTCCTTTCTGTGCTTCTATCCCCGATTCGGCACGAAGGATATCGACTCGTTCGCACCTATCCGATTATCCGGTTGGCGTGCGCATCGAGGTCCGCGAGCCGAGCCAAGCCGGAGATTCCCGCGATTCAATTCACTGATAATCGATTTCTGATAATGATATTGTATACGAGTACAAGCGGATTTTAATTATTCATTGATGGGAATCCCGCGAACGCCGCGTGAAATAATAAGGTTATTAATAACGTTCGCGGGCAACTTGAATGGGGAGGCACTGAGCCGACCAGGGTCCTCGTGACAAATGCGTCCCGTATCGATATCTTTTAATGATTTATACAGCTTTTAAGTGCCGTGAAATATAACCGGGGATTCTTCTCCGGCTTAACTGTACCGGACGTCCTTTTATTTCGCCGGGAGAATGGAAGGACGCGGGCAAAATACTCGAATGCGAAATACTGTAATGTATCGATCCTTGTGCAAGCTCCGGGACCCAAAGTGTCACATATCTGCGGGTAAACGTGCCTCATATCTGCGGGTAAACGTGCCTCATATCAGCTTCTACCCAATACGTTCCTCCAAACAAATTGCTTAGAAATAAATAACTACTAACAAGTACGTTTGGCCTTGTGTCCCCAGATTGTATAACATTCCCTATCACGTTCGTGACATTTTCCTAATTGAAATGAGTCCAAACACGATGCAATTGCGATCACATTCGAGTAGAACCTCGATTATCCAAACTAACCAGAGGGTCATGGGTATTATTTGAACATGTGCTCCGAATTGTGTCGTGTTTGGACTCGTTTTAATCAGACAAATGCCACGAATATGTTGGTAAAAGCTTCACAAGATAATATAATTAACAACAAAGTTCTGTTTATTTACGAGCTGAAAATGATTGATACCGTTCGTTCGTGCACAAGACGAACGAGAACAGAAAAATGTGATTGGGGTGGGGCACCAGTGAGATGAAAAATGATCCCGGACGAAGGAATAAGGAGCGTTACAACTTATCGCCCGTGTACACCGGTATTTGGTAAATACCACGGAGATGCGGAGGTCGGCCCAATGCCTGTCCCACGCCACTAGTCTCAACTGAATTCCTCGAGTGCGTCCGGCAGTAAATTGCGAAGTCAGAACACGCGTAAAAATATTCCCCTCTCTCTCTCTTACTGGTTGCGAGTCTGCGTCTGAAATTATGTAAGTCATATGGAGTTTCCTTTCCCCGAATATGCAAAGCATCCTGGACAATACGTACTAAATTGCCCGGATCCCGGGGACCCGGTGATATAGACCTAACACACAGGCGACCGTGTTGAATTCGCGAATCCATAACTTACTTGTTGCAGATTTATTCTGTCTAGCTTGTGGTACATCCAACCGGCCCAACCTTCGTTAGGACAGGCAATTCCGATTCGATTAAAATAGTCAACTTCCATCACGTAGGATAAGGATTCATGGTTATTTATGCATATTTCGAACGTGGAGTCAGGCAAACTGAAATCTACTGCTACCCTCACGCTCAGAAATTATAATGCTAGATTTATACTATTTTATACTGATTTATACAAATAACGAGAATGTATTTATTCAGATTTTCCTCGATTTTTTCTTGACACACCAAATAATTGTGAATTGAAAAATGTATTAGTTACAACAGTCACGTTGATTTATTCAAGTAACGAGAATAGACACGCCCAATAATTCTAAATTGACAAATTAATTAGTTACGACAGCCAGGTGGAGGTTGAATTTAATTTTATTGAAAAATATTGTTGGATTTGTGAATGCCTTCAAATGGTATAAACCGGTAGATCATAACAGTATTTCTTGATTAAAACAGTTCATAAAATTTGCAATCCGAGATCAGTAATTTCGTATGCAGCGACGTAATATCTGCTGAAACAGGGCCGAAGATACGGAACCGAAATATTCAGACTTGGTACACCTAATGAATATTCAAAATCGATTATCTCGGAGACTGGTGCAACAAAATTGACCTTCTTATATTTTCATGGGCAACCGCCTCCTTACTTGGAATGTTACTCAACCGCAGTCTGAACAGGAACGTCTGAGCTGTTCTGCTGTTAGATATTTGTCCCTCGCAGTGCTCAATTCCCGAACGTTTACCTTCCACGTTATTACCGGGAAGACGAGGTTGCGCCGTTTGGCCGGTAGCCAAGGTATAATCCGAGAAATCCGTGACACGTAGCCAGTCTTCAATCGTCTCCGCGTCTCCGGTTCGTTCTCGGATTCCCGCCGTAATTATGCGCAACGATTTCACGCACGTTGCAGCCGCGACCCGTCAGCTCTGTCGACCAGATACCGATACACAGGGACGAAATGATCGGCATCGGGATATTTTCCGCGAAGGAATTTCAAAATGAAGTCCTTGGATACGTGGGCACAAACATGCAGGCAAATGTAGGCAAAGCAATTGTTGACGAGACGATCTGTCTTCTGCCTCTGACCTTGAATGACCTCGAGTAATTATTTTCAGTGAATTTCTGTAGAGTGCGAGTATCATCTCAGGTGTGTAGATAGGGGTGGTACCGTCGAAAAAAATGAAAGAGATCTTTAATAACCCTGTGTAATTATTTTCAACGAATTTCTAAAGAATGAGAACATTATCGTATGTGTTTAAGAGGGTGGTCTCGTTGGAAAAAAATGAAGGTGATCTTGAATGACCCTGTGCAATTATTTTCAATGAATTCATATAGACTGGGAGTATCATCGTAGGTGTTTAGAAAGGGGTGGTACCGTCGAAAAAAATGAAAGAGATCTTTAATAACCCTGTGTAATTATTTTCAACGAATTTCTAAAGAATGAGAATATTATCGTATGTGTTTAAGAGGGTGGTCCCGTTGGAAAAAAATGAAGGTGACCTTGAATGACCTCGAGTAAAATTATTTTCTCAGTGAATTCCTGAAGGATGGGAGTATCATCGTAGGTGTTTAGAAAG
>CM052194.1:17155564-17287390 GCA_028455805.1 Lasioglossum figueresi
ACTGGAGTATTGCTTCGACATATTACACTGGAGTATTGCTTCGACATTTTACACTGGAGTATTGCTTCGACGTATTGTTTCAACATATTCTTTCGACGTATGGCTTCGACGTATAGTTTCGCCGTATTGTTTCGACGTATTGTTTCGACGTATTGTTTCGACGTATGGCTTCGACGTATTGTTTCGACGTATTGTTTCGACGTATTGTTTCGACGTATGGCTTCGACGTATTGTTTCGACGTATGGCTTCGACCTATGGCTTCGACGTAAGCTGAGAGAGAACACGAAGACTCAGCGAGAGTATCTCCCGTGGGAAAAACGATAGAACCTGACATGACAGGGGTTAGAGATTTTCTTTATACGATTGAAACATCGTCCTCTTTTATAAAAAGAAAACAGTAATACATATATTCAGATTTTCATCCAGAAAGAATATTACCTAACTGTCATTTAACAAACATGTTGATTAACGACATGTTGTTTAACGACGTGTTGTTTAACGACGTGTTGTTTAACGACGTGTTGTTTAACGACGTGTTGTTTAACGACATGTTGGAATACATCCTCGAATAGAAAGTGAGACTCGCATGACAGTCAAAATCTTTTAGACTCGGGAGTACAGTCGATGCAAAGATAAACAGGGAATCGACGGCGATGCTCGAATTTTTCCCCGGAAAAAAAGTCGTTTGGTCGAAGAATTAATCCAGGAGGGGTACAGTCTCGTTTGCATTTCCGCCTTCCGTATTTAAATACAAAAACTTTTTCGATCCAACCCCGTCAACCCCAACCTGTACCACCCGCCTAGTACGCCCCGTGACCGGAACGGTTCGACCCAGGAAGCGTTGGCCATTTGTAAGGAGAAAGTTCCGGCGAACGTCCGCCTTATTCGACTTGGTACGGACCCTCCGTTGGAAAAAGTAAGTTTCCCAGTTTTTCAGGAAAGTTTCTTATCTGCCGGTGGGGCCTCGGGAACGAGATAAAGCGCGTCGATTGCCCGGTGCAACGGGGATCGTCGTCCGCCAACTTTTCGGTCACGATTACGTATCTAATTGCGGTTAATCGGCCCCCGTAATCCATAAATTCCTTTTATACGCGCTCCCCTTATCTATCGTGGCCGATACTTTGCTCTGACGTCCGCCAGAAACTTCACCCGGACCCCGATGTTCTCGAATATAAAATTTTTTTATCTTCGCTGCCATAAGTATTCCGCACGGTCGCGTTAATGGTGTACAGCGGCCCCCAAAAGTATTCGCGCGTCATTCAAATCGGAACAACTTGTTTTTCCAAACTAAATTCTTGAAACTTGCGCTATTTCCAAATTGTTGCATGAATTACACCCTTTAATATCGTTTGAACAATTTGCTACCATGAATTTGCTACCTCCGAATTTCTCTACAATTTGTTTGTTACACGTCGCACCGTGTGAGCCGTATTTAACTCACACTGTGTTGGTTGAAAATGTTGCGCGAGTTAAATATGGCTGGGACCATGGATTCCAGCCATAACTCACGGACGTAAATCAAGAATATATTCTATTTCGAAAATTTGTCAAAAACTGGCGCATTTTGGAAACGAATCGAGAATAGAAATACCTATGCCAAGAGACAGAATTTGTTTCTTTCAAATTTTCAATACTTAATTCCAGTTTTCATGAAATTCGTCCGAAACGAAGTTATCGACGTCATTATATAAACCGAATCGAATAGCGTGACCAGAGATGACATTCGTGATCTCTAATACACGACCGGTGTGTGATCCGTAATCCGTTATCAGCAGGTGTGTGGCCACCGTTTCTGTTTGATGTGGCAGAATATTCGCTGGCAAAGGTCTTTCATTTTTATTTATAACGTCACGCAGCATTGGTGCTTTATGATCCATTTCATGGGGACTTTCGTTCGAGAGCGACGTTACCCGCGGTGACACTGTGCGTAGCATCGATACGTTTTGCGCAAACGATGGAAAAAAACTATTTATATTTTACCGAGTAAATATAACGTTGTAGGTGCTCGCTGTTTCAATCGTAAAAGCTCCTCTAATGTTCCAGGACTCGAGTTATCGCCTCGTCACGAATCTTCTGTATGTGAAATTGCTTTCTCTCAAGGTGACCTCTATTTCTTTATACGGAGCTTTATGTTTTCATTTTGGTGACACTTTCGCCATCCAAGGTCATCCAAGGTCGTTCAGAAAGCACGTCCATCCGGAGAAGGTTCGTGAAATATTTCTTGGTACCGTGCAACTTTAGTATTCAACAATTTTCCATTACGTAATTTACAAGATAACAATTACACTGTGCAAAAGCAAACGGAACAAGCAAATGTGTTAATCCCACGGATGACTCGGAGATTGTTTCAATACTCGGAAGCTTCCGACGAGCTATAAGTCAAATAATCGCAGGAATTGTAATCGGCTCCGTGGAAGATCGAGGAGATCGTTAAGATACGGTCGCTGCCGGGATCGATCGTTCTCCAAGCAACGGTAGCGGTCTTCAAAGTCAACAGCAATGGCGGGAAGTCCGGAACAACTCTATAAATTCAAAACTTAAACTCGACCCCGGTGATAGGACCTGTTCACCTCTGTCTCGCATAGGTGTGTACCGAGATCAGACTCCACGGAGCCGGTACGAGTCCAATGTTTGCCCCCTAAATTTCGTTGTGGCCGCGATTTGGAACTTCGATGGGTCTGATGGCGTTCCGAAAGCTATCGCCGGCGTCCCGAGCAATCGAGATTTAATCGAGAAATCGAGTGGGAATATCGAACCACCCAGGAAATTCCGTGTTGAAGAGGACCAAGAGAATTCTTGTCAAGTTTCCTCGCTTCCCTGTACGTTTACGAGGACATTATTTGGGGATACGGGGTCAGAAATTTCTATTCAGGCTCCACCACTAATATTCTTGACTCTAAATCGATGAAAGGGGTTAGCATTTACCCCTTACACTGCTATTTATACAGTTATATTTATCACGTGTATCCTCCAATATGTATTACGATAGAAATGAAATTTTCTGATGGTCAAAAAGAGTTTTTAACGATTAAACAAATTGTTTTCTGAATGAACTTGTTGATCATATTCTGTCAACGAACAGAACTTGTTTGTACAGACGTTTAGATGCAAATGAAAATTTATATTTATTACTCCAATGTGTATTACGATAAAAATTAAATTTTCTGATGGTGAAAAAGAGCTTTTAACAATTAAACAAATTGTTTTCTGAATGAACTTGTTGATGAAAATGAGGGCAATCGACGCATTCTGTCAACGAATTTCAAGTTTCTTGATCGCATTGCGATAAAAATTCAATTTTGTTTATCACTCATGTTCTCCATCGACTAACAATGCGCCCATTTATTTAACAAATATACTGTGCACATTTCGACCAATCATCTCATAATGCTGTTATCAACGTGTTGATTTTATGAAAAGCATCCTTTTTTGTATAAAGAATACGCAGCAATCACGATTTCGAGATTGTGTAAGTAAAGGTTGTGATTTCCAATATTTTTTATTTGAAATGCACTCGGCTCTGATTACAGGCTACACAGCGGGCGATGAAGTGATTAGTTCGTATTTACATTGAGATAATGAATTTTTAAATAAACCGCTGGCTATGGAATGATGTTTATTTTCTAATGAAATATGAATATTTAGAAATTAAGAATACATGTTTCCACACAGTACGTATCATTTTTGTCGCACGGAAAATAACATTTTTTGAGGATGTAATAATTTAATTCCCAATGTAAATTGTTACTAAAGACAGAATAAATAATCATGTATTTTGTCAGACACCGAAATCTCTTTTCCGTGATGTTTGTGCAATTCAGGGACACTTTAAAGGGTAGCACATAAAGGAGCGCGTAAACGTAATTGTTGCATATTGAGAGACTATTATCTGCAACTTATTATTCGGAAAGTATTCTTTGATTGTACGAAAACTCATTAAAACCGTAGTCGAACAGTTGTGCGGTCTCTAACGAGGTTTAAGTAGCAGTGGTTGACGAAGGATCAGGCATTCTATCGAAAAGACGATTGTCTAGTTGTTGTCGGGTATCATCGGAACACTCGGCGGGCTCTTCCCGTTGTTTTCCCAGCTCGGTGTTCAGTGGAACCACAAAGTTTCCCCCGTGAAAGTGGTTCTCGTTAATTGAGTATCATGAACAATTCGTCGTCGAGTTGCGAGAAATTCATTCGCGCCGGCCCGTCAACCATCGCCGGACCGTTTTGCTCGCGTCAAAGAGGGCTGAAGGGTGCTCGCCACCCTTCTAACTTCCTCGACGGTCGGGATTCAAAGTGGTTCCCGGCATTGTGTCGCGGCTTAAACTCGACGCTCGCTGCGAATCGACGCGATGAAATCCGGCGAGCTGGCCGCGCGGAGCGGCGCCGAACGGAGCGACGTCCACGCGAGCCTCAAAACTCTAAGCCCGGTATTCAACGGGGAATCGACAATGGACTGCGGCGACGAAGCCCAGACAGGCCAACAACGTCTGAGGAAGCGCACCGAGGAGAAGGGGACTTTGTTCTAAGATTCCGGCGAATCCCACAACGCTCCCTACCTCATTGTGCCACTCTGAATGGACTCGAGACGCTTGACGGCCGGGCCCAGTCCGCAGGAAAGTGTCCGACGATGTGTATCTTCGACTCGTTCAATCGGAATTAATTTCCCACCCGTTAGACACACGGTAACAGCGTCTTCTTATTTTATTTATTTCTTTTACATCCCGTCAACGGCTACGATCATTGGTAGAGAATGTTCAAACAATGTTCAAACAATGGTAGAATTTAAAATTGGACAGAATTCGGTACAACTCTTATTTATTTCACGTCTGCAAAGGCCACTACCACTGAAAGTAAAATTTTATTTCATTCCACTTTTATAAAAGTCGTCTACAAAAATTGCAAATTGCATAAACATCGGTCCAGTCATTGTATCACATGGAATCTTTTTCGCGTCCAAAGAAAATCTTCGGCCGATTCTTCACCTTCGTCTAGCACTCTTCGCGCGGAAGAAAAATCCCAAAGGAACCATAGGTCGCAAGCGAACCATTCTTCCGAAAAACGATGAAGCTTGGTTAAATGAAATAAGCTCCGAATGACGCCATGTTTGGGCTCGTTCTAATCGGAAAAACGTTTGCAATACATCGGCTGCAATTTCGCTGGGAAGTGATTAGAAACGAAATAGTTTATCTTACAATTCTCAGCGATCGGGTCTGGCAGCACAGGAAAATGTGAACCTGCATCCACAAACCGCAAGTACGTAAACCCGATTGCACGAGCTCTTTCTACCATGTAATGTGCACACTGCAGCGATTTTTCCCATGCATTACACTGCACACGAACAAGCTATAAGAAGTGCCTGTACTCAACTTGTTTCGTCATCATTACCTGCATTACTGAAACTCACTTCCCGGCCGAGAAAAGTATTTTCATTTACTTGGATAGGAGGTACGTGTTGCGAGCAAACGCTCGCGGATACGTTCACGGCGAAGTTAAATTATCTCGGTGTTTTTTTTGAAAGTGAAATTAACTTCTAGAATGTGGTCGTCGCGAGAGAGCGCGGTCCTCTGGGATGCTTTGGAATACAGTGGCTGAGAAATTAATATGGGGCAGTTTATTAAATACCAGCTGATAATGTAACTTCGTTGGAAATTACAGTGGAAATTGATGGGGAAATCGGGTCATCTTGAAATTGACAACGTGACTGAGATGGTGATAATGCAGTGTCTGTCATCAATGTATTCCCCGAGAATAGAAATTCCTCATTAAAATCACCGGTGGAACAGTGTGTCGCGTCATCGGAATACGCCACGTTTCCGTTGCCGCTGAGCTGACAAAGCGGAAATGAAATTAAAGCACATCCAGCAACGTGGATATGAAAGATTTGGCCAAGCTCCGCGCAAGAGTCAAGAAATTTATAAAGCCTCTACCGCCATTCCACTGGTCGCAGCATTTAAATAGATCGCAAAGTGGTTACGCGGACTTCGCGATAGAACGTCTCCTCGTTACGGAAACAACGCTCGGGACCTCGTACATCAGGTCTAATCTCACCGGCCATTACTTTCCGCGAATTAAAAATATCAAAACAACTTATTCCGCAGTGGGCATCGCGATCATCTACGAACAAGATATAGTGATTCATGCGGGCCAATGGAAAATACAAGAAGACACTCCGAACGACGTTACAACCCCACAGGATCTGCCATTTTTTATTATTTCGTCTGTTAAGTAATTGCTAAATTGTTCTTTGCCTGAAAAGCAATTTTTTAAAATTACAGTTAAAGGATTGTTACCCATTTGAATACCTCCATTTCATGTTTGAAAAGCCTAAATTTTGTCAATGTTTTGTGTGTTAAATAATTGATAAATTGTCCCGCCATCTTTTTTAAGGACTGTCGCGGAACGGTGTCAGTTAATTTCCTCTCACAGAACATGATAAAAATTATAATTTTATAACCCATCGCAAATAAAATAAAATTTTTTGTTCGAATAAAAAATCTCCCACCATCGAGATTGTATAAAAACGTTGAATTTTCCGTTACGTCGCAGCACATATAAAATCAATACAGATAATGGTAGAAAATGCAGGCAATGCTCGAACGAATGAATATTCTCACAAAAAATTCTAACTCTAGCTGCCATTCTCATTGCAGGATCATTCTAATAATTCATTAACGTCCATTTCTTTCAGCAAAAATACGGAGCAAGATTAATTGTTTCTCCTTACAGTTTCCCTATCGGGACACGTATTGAATATTTGTTATACAGGGTGAGGGACTAACTATTGCCACCTACAATAACTCCGAAAGCATGATAGTAATACAAAATTTTTCGAAATATAAGTTGCATCGGACAACAGGGACCGTATTGTGGCGTTAATCTTTTGTTGCTAGGTGGAGTCGCTTCAGAGATGCGAAGGTCACCTTTGTTTTTTTAAATAGAATGCAACGTTTTGTTATCTGTTTTCTAATTGTGGCTATTGAGACGAATTCAACGAGGTGCAACACGAAGGTCTTTGAAGGTCAACAAAGGTCATCTATGATCAAAGAGGCGAAAAAACTTGCTTTTACAGAAGGTGTTCAAAGTGATTTCTATTGGTATCGATGCAATGATGCAATCTTCTTATCACGGATCGAGTAGTATTTCCTAACACTTCGACACTAATCGAATATCATGCTGTAACAATTTATTGTACAAACGTATTTAATTGTACGGCGTGTAGGGTGAAAACGTTCAGGATATCTCGTTCAGCGTATCAACTAAACCTGGTAATTTCAAATAAACACTTCTGGACGATATTGCAGGACATCGCTAATAAGAATGGTAAGATTAGTATCATCGAATCAAGCGATCGTAAACGATGGATTTTTTTTTAAGAACAAACCGATATGCTTCTCATTTACGGAGAATGCCAACAAAATTCAGTGCGAGCTACAGATTTATTTACACGCCTTTATTTACGATTCAATACGTTTGTACAATAAATTGTTACAGTATGTGATTCGATAAGTGCCGAAGTGATAGGAAATACTACTCAATCCGTGATAAGAAGATTGCAGCATTGCATCGATACCAATAGAAATCAGTTTGAACACCTTCTGTAAATGTAAGTTTTTTTCGCCTTTTTGATCATAAATGACCTTTGCTGACCTTCAAAGACCTTCATGATGCACTTCGTTGGATTCGTCTCAATAGCCACTATTAGAAAACAAATAACGAAACGTTGCATTCTGTTTCAAAAAACAAAAGTGACCTTCGCATCTCTGAAGCGACTCCACCTAGCAACAAAAGATTAACTCTGCAATACGGCCCCTGTTGTCCGATGCAACTTTTATTTCGAAAACTTTTCTACTACTATCATACTTTCGGAGTTATTGGACGTGACAATAGTTAGTGCCTCACCCTGTATATGTTTTTTCATAGACATCGGCTGAACAACAAACGATAGGCACAACAATGTGTAAAAGGTCAAAATATCTTTAGAATCACTAGCAGTCACGATGCGAATAACTGCGATTTCAATGACGTTTTTCAGGGTGTATGTAACTGACGCAAGTCGATAACGGGTACTTTTTAAATTTCCAATGGAGAGTCAGATGAAAAAGTTATAGAACACAATTTTTTCAAAATGTTAGCAATCTATTCTTTTTAATGGAAAATTGAAACAATAAATTTTTGGATCTGTATCGATTCTGTACATATTTTGAAAATGTCAAGCAACAACATCTGCCATTCTCGGGAAGGATCACCTAAAAAATGCATGAATGATCGAATCGGATTGGATCTCGCAATCTTCGGTTATCCGGAAGTTTGTAGCTTAGTGTCGTGCAGCAACGGTGCAATTAATAAACGATCCGAATCGAAATAACAGCAGAGACTGTGCCGGCGATCACCGATCGATACCTTCCGTACGGAAATTGATAATTCATCATGCACATCCGGCCAGAATTCGATACTCCGGTCCGACAATAAAATCGTATACACCGGAGACCGAAAACGTCAGTGGTGCACCGTGCGCCGCCTTTTTATCGGAGCATCTTTTCCCTAGGGTGACAGTCGCGGAATATTGTGTCGCATACAAATTTAAATTTCGCCGTTCCGATCACTCACGATTAACCGGGGAATCGTAATTATCGGTTCCCCGTCGGCGACGCTTTATTCCGCCGCTTATTCGGTTCGCCAAAAATAGACAATTCGCTTGCGCGATTTCCACAGTGCACACAACGCGATAGACAATCGCCTGGCTCGTTGTTTTACTCTCTGTCCTTCCACGTGCACTGTAATTCGTCGACGATCATATATTTATTTGAACGCTGCGCACGAAATTTTTACAATTTTTACGATAAATAATAATTATTCACTGCGGTAATTACTAGACTGGTAAAATGAGTGGGAACGATTTAACACAGGAAAAATATTACGAGAATTCATTTTCTATTTTTTTCACAGGCGAAATTAACCCTTGAGAAAATTTCATTTTCTTTTACATGAAATATCTCAAGAACGACAAACGATAATTTAAAATATTTAAAACGAAAGTTGCATGGTATTACTGGGTCTATCGAACTGTGTAAAAAAAATTTTTAAATGCATTTCTCTGTTACGCATAGAGAAAATCTTCCGTTCGTTTCCTCACAGGAATCTCTTGCAGATCGTCTCTGGAGGGAAGCGTCCTAGATAACCTTCCATATCTTGGTTGGACCCTTTCATTAGGACTGAGCTCTGGCTCTGATTTCATTGGAAGTGACAAAGAACTAGAGTTATTAGTCTGGCCCTAAGTGCCCTTAGATTATGAACAAAGCAGTTCATTCGTTGTGGGGGTATATAAACCCTCTGATTTTTACTCTCGGGGGCTAGTACTTCGGTAGACACGAATCGTGTCGCGTCGTGCTGCATCT
Organism: Lasioglossum figueresi; assembly: GCA_028455805.1. NCBI lineage: Eukaryota > Metazoa > Arthropoda > Insecta > Hymenoptera > Halictidae > Lasioglossum > Lasioglossum figueresi. The sequence goes on from CM052194.1 coordinate 17,164,955, forward strand.
CGTAGAGACAACTTCCAGTGAGATCGGGCTAAAGTTCCCCTTCGTATCAACGTTAGCCATATAGATTCCGCGAGTCCGGTATAAAATCTATTAGGCATTTCTAAAGTCGCTACGGGACCCCCGCATTGACAGTGCGTCAAAACCGAGCATCTGAATTTAGGTAACAACACCTTTCTTTCGACTCATCTTATTCGTTCGCGACAATTACACATGTAACACACTCATTAGTTGAATATATGTAAAGAAAGTATACCTTCTTTAGTTTTGAATTTGCCGCGCTTCTCATGCTCCGCGCGTCTTTTATTTTAATTACCGATAAATGGAGCGACGATTAGGAGAAGAATTGAAGAGAGACAGATATAGCTATTACGCAATACAGCACACGTGCAAAGTACAAGGATAAAAAGTTATAAACAAGATTAGTAGAGTAGGCAGAGAAGGGATAATAGTAAACATTAATTGTCGTTTCTTTGTTTACTGGTAAGGTTGTAAATAGTGTAAATAACTGTTGTTAAATAATGAATAAAGACAAAATTTTCTTTGTTTACAGAGAAACATATTTTCGTTTACTTTACCATCTGGAATAATAATTGTCTTATATATATTCGTGTTATTTGATAATTTCGTGTAAACTCACTGAACCCTCAATTATTGTTCCTGTATCCTAATAGAGTAATTGAACGTTCCCACATGATACAACCTTACCGCTCGGGTTGTATCAATTAGATTATATCAGTTACGAGGCCCTACTAACATTCCTAGCGACTCCCTGATTTCGCATCAGGTTCGTTCGCGACATTCCTATTTTCTAAACAGAGATTTATTCTACCTAGTGGCTCCCCAATTTCAAATTGGGTTCGTCCACGAATACTACACAATCCTAGCGGTTCCCTGATTTCGCATCAGGTTCGTCCGCATCCTAACAGCTCCCTGATTTCGCATCAGGTTCGTCTGTGCTCTTTTCCAACCTCCTAGCGGCTCTCTGACTTCGCATCAGGTTCGTCTGTGCTCTTTTCCAACCTCCTAGTGGCTCCCCAATTTCGCATTGGGTTCGTCCGCGAAGTTTTAACCTTCCTAGCAGCTCCCTGATTTCGCATCAGGTTCGTTCGCGACATTCCTATTTTCTAAACAGAGATTTATTCTACCTAGTGGCTCTCCAATTTCGCATTGGGTTCGTCCACGAATACTACACAATCCTAGCGGCTCCCCGATTTCGCATCGGGTTCGTCCGCATCCTAACAGCTCCCTGATTTCGCATCAGGTTCGTCTGTGCTCTTTGCCAACCTCCTAGCAGCTCCCTGGTTTTGCATCAGGTTCGTCTGTGCTCTTTTCCAACCTCCTAGCGGCTCCCTGACTTTGCATCAGGTTCGTCTGTGCTCTTTTCCAACCTCCTAGCGGCTCCCCAATTTCGCATTGGGTTCGTCCGCGAAGTTTCAACCTTCCTAGCAGCTCCCTGATTTCGCATCAGGTTCGTCTGTGCTCTTTTCCAACCTCCTAGCGGCTCCCTGACTTCGCATCAGGTTGGTCTGTGCTCTTTTCCAACCTCCTAGCGGCTCCCCAATTTCGCATTGGGTCCGTCCGCGAAGTTTCAACCTTCCTAGCAGCTCCCTGATTTCGCATCAGGTTCGTCTGCGTTTGACTCCATTTCTAGAGGCTCCCTGACTTCGCGTCAGGTTCGTCCTCGCAATCTATAATCCTAGCGGCTCCCCAATTTCGCATTGGGTTCGTCCGCGCACCTTCAACTAACAAATTGATTCCTTATTCCTAGGGTAATAACCCTTCGTCGGCCACTCGCGTTGCTCGCGGCCCTGGCTCGTAACATCTCTAAAAAAGTCTAGTGAGTAAATGAATGTTTCTAATTTCTAAAAAAAAAAATAGTCAGCAGAGGTCTTCCTCGTATCACAGGTAAAAAATATAATTTCGTACGTTTCGCACGCGGAATTGAAAGCTCTCGAAAAGCTACGACTTGGGTTTCTCGCTTATGCTCGTCGAGCAGCGTGAAAACGCGAGCATCTCGTAAATTCGATCGTGGAAGCTCGCATTTAATATCTCGCGGATTACGCGTTCGCGTATTAATACGGATACAGTTAGGCAGATTTGAATTTGGCCGGGGGCGCGGGGTGGCTTGTTGCGGATCGATCGCCGGAGTCTCGGCCGTGTAATGAGTCCAGATTGTTTATAACGTTGTTTATCAGCCGGCCTCGTCGACCGTATCCCCGGCTTTATTCCTCCCGTAAATTGTATCTAGTGGTTCGCGTCTCTGCCATCTGACAAGCAATTAATGTAAACGTGTCGCAACCGGCTACTATGCCCCGTTAACGAGACGACGTTTTTGTTTAAAATAATGCCGAGGGTGCGCGGTTATTTGCCTTTTGCTCCCGGGAATGTTTCAACACCGGTATTACCGGACGTAATTAAAAATTAAATATAGTCTTCGACGCGTTACTCGAACGACTAGTCAAACCGATTGGTACATATTTTCCAATAAAAATTCAATCCGCGAATTATGAACGAAACAATTCCGCGAACGTTCTGTTCACTTTTCATGCTGCGTTCTAATGAACCTTAAGAAACAATTTTAATAGATTCCCCACGGTTTTTATGAATAAAATGTGAAAGCTTTTTTTTCATCATTCCGGTAATTCTAGAATATATACGAAACATGTAATTTTGATTCGTGGTTCGAGGGTTTGTAAAATAAGAAATATTTAGTCTTCCTTGTGGGGTGGGATGGTGGGATCGATAAATCGATAGTTTTCAAAGGTGGAGCGACACTTCCAGGCAATAAAGGGGACTTTAAATATTGCTTCCAGGGGGATGTAATTTTGTAAAGTTCCACGGAGATAATTGCCGAGCGCGTTATCGTTCTTTCCCCCCCTGCAATATCGACTTTATAGCTTGGAATTATATTCACACCTCTCGCCATTATTAAACATTAACGAACTGTCTGTACGAGCGCTTAATCCGGTTTAAAGACTGCATTTACCAGGTTCCGATAAGGCTGCCGTAGTCCCCGACGGTCAGAATAACGCACACATATATATATGTATGTATATATATATATACATCGCTGAAGAGCTTTTGCCAGGATCGTAACAAAGCTTCGTGCAACACCAGCTTGAGCTCTTATGAAAACACGAGCCGATTTTGAAACTTCGGGAGCCTTTACATTGCCGGGAGCTAGTTAAGACACTCGATACACAAATTTGGATCATCCGTTCACAAATGAGATGGTTATTCGTGGAATGGAATTGTTTTCCTCGCTATTCCTAGTACGATGCACTTGTTCCCGAGTATTGCGCTAGATATGTTCGGCGTCCGACTACAGACTGCCCACTACTACTTGCAGCATCGACTACAGCTTGACTATTACTACTTGGCTCTGCTGAATCGTAGATTACACGTCTAAACTTTGCCAGCCTACCTGGAAGACAATCAATTATTTATTGTCACGTTCGCAGACAGTCAGCTACTACTGGAAATTTATCTGGTTTTCTCGGTAGTGGTATTTTATGCTGTAATAGATTATAAAAATTATAAAAGCATCTATTAATTTAAAAACACGATTTTTAATATCACAAATATTGCAATGGTTATATTCTATAATAAATGTTCAATAATATCGATCGTAAGTTGCTTAACCAAAAAGAAAATTTTTTAAAATGATATCGGCGCATAGGTTCAACCGCCATCAAATCACACCGCTTTGACGAAACATTCAATAGAATTTGACCACCCGATTGACTTTGATAATGCTAAAGTGGTTGATCGTGAAACAAATTTGCACCAGAGGTTGTTAATAGAAACGATCCACATGATTAAACACCGTAGCGTAAATCTTAGGTATGAAACACCTAAGATACATGAGTTTTACGCAACATTACTGAACCGGTAATGGTATATGAGGAAAGTTTCTTAAATATATCCATTGTTTCATTTCACTGTCTGCATTAAGTTTATATACTGTTAAGGGTACAGAAGAATGGTGATGTCAAGTTGAATGTTAATTTTGTAATATTGTTTACCATATTAATGGAAACAAAAAAGTTTAGAGATGGTAGCAAAGGAAAGTATGAAAAATGTTAGTTTATTTTCATGTTCGGTTTAAAATTGCGTTTGAATTTACCGCTTGATTTTGGCTCGACCAATAGATCGATAAATCATTGGCCATATTGGTTTCCGTTTTCTTCACGTTTGGTTACTACCATGTCTGCTGTCGGAGCAGCAACATGGGTTGTCACCCACAGGTTGTTTATTTGTAAAGTTTAATTTTTTTGGTGACACTAAGCAAGTGAGTAACAATTATGTTTTGGTTTATTGTTTCATGGTATAATTGGTTCCGTGGATTTTTCGTTTCATGATTTATTAATTCTTTTTATTTTGTGGTTACAGACGCAATGTTACTTGATTCTCTTGAAAATGATCTAAATGTAGATCGAAACGTTGAGAAATAATATTGTGCTAATTTGCAAATAGTGTTTTAGTAACATGTGATCGAACCTATGCGCCGATATCATTTTAAAAAATATTCTATAATTATATTGTACGACTGTTTCTATATGTGGTAACTTTTGCAGAAACCGTTAAATAAAATGTTGTCAAACACGGTTCTGCGTTAATAAAATATCGTAAATTACACGTCTACGCTTTGCCAGCCTACCTGGAAGACAATCAATTATTTATTGTCACGTTCGCAGACAGTCAGCTACTACTGGAAGTTTATCTGGTTTTCTCGGTAGTGGTATTTTATGCTGTAATTGATTATAAAAATTATAACTGTGATTATTTAAAAATATTTGGTTTTAACTCCGGCGAGAATGAAACGTGTAATGAAATCTGTGACATCTCAAGTGAATCGTGAAATTACTTTTTCAGTATGTTTAACATTCCAAATAATGTAATAAAATGCAGCCAATTTGACGAGTCTATTAGTAATAATTTCAGAATATCTTTTTCAAGTATAAAATTGTGAGAACTTTCAAATGCATTACATGTTTGGCATGTTCGTAATTTCTTTTTATAAAAGCAGCCAGGTTACTTTTATGCGAGAGTTTATTTGAAGTCATAATTCGTATTGTTACTCATCGTTTGTTGAACTGATGAGATTTCTTTTTACGCACAAATTGCGATCATTTCGTTGAGATAATATTATACGCTCATTATGGTAGAACGGTAACTATAAAGACTGTTATCGAAACAAATGATGTACAATTTGCATATTCGATGGGTCTTCCAAATTGAAACATTTTAACCGTTTGATTGTCGCGTCATCTCATTTGGGTCACGCAATTATTTGTCCGGATTGAGTAGTTCATTATCCTATCCAAGTAACCAAATTATTTATGAGATACGTGCTAAAATGTTTATCTTATCAATACATATTTCAACACTGGTTTTAAATTATTCTGTGACACGGATAAAAGCCTCGGATATTTTTCGATGTGAATATTTTTGCATCAGTCTAATAATTATTGCAACGTAATTATATATTGCAACCGAATGAATATAATATTGGCACACTATTGGAACATTTCAACCAATTGCAATTTTTTCCAAATATTTCTTGCACGTCATATAGTAAACTGTTCTAACTTCTAAAAAAAGGACCGCAGCTTTTTAAAATTGGACCTTTTTGTTTCAAATGTTCAGAATATACATGATTGACACATTTTTAATTTTTCAATAGGTCCAGATAAAAAAGTTATAAATTTTTAGTATTATCTCTGTTATTCCCAAAATTTGTTTCGCATTGTGTGTAGTAAACTGTTCTAATATAATTTTCCTGCCAAAAGTATGCCGATATTATTTTGATTCACAGTAACGCAGCACGAGGCATAAAAATATCAAAATTTTCTGAATATGCATAGTTCACACATTTTAAAATTATCAATAGGTCCGCATAAAAAAAGTTGTATGTTTTTAGTATTATCTCTGTTATTCCCAAAATATGTTTCGCATTGTGTAGTAAACTGTTCTAATATAATTTTCCTATGGTCCTGCAAAAATTGAGGCAATATTATTGATTCGCGGTAACGCAGCAAAGTACGCAAATATTTTAATGCGATGAAATTTCCACGGTCACAGGTTGGTCGGTTAGCACGTTGGCGAGAGCGCATTCGATGAAAAGCGTAACATGTTCAGAGGCAGGTATCGTTTCGAAGTCGACTGGAGCGGCTGCGAGCGAAGATAATCGATCATCGGCGGCCGGTCCTCGCATCGACAAACGGCGAGCGTGTCGATGTCGCGAAAAGCGGCCAGCGACAAGGGTTCGCTCCGCTCCGCTGACCGTTTATAGATTATCGATTTGCGTACGATTACGAGCGAAAGCCGTTCTCCGAGCGCGACCGAATCTTTCGTCGTTAGAACATTTAATTCATTCGTGAATCCGCGTTCAACTTAGCCTGGACAAACTCCGAAGGAATATATAAGCAAAAAACGCATAAAGACGTAGAATTTCAGGCGAATTTCTAACAGCACCTGGAAACGACCAATTAACGAACGTCCGCGGAACGATCAAAGCGGGCAACGAACAGAGACACAGAAAATTATCATCCTCGGGGAAATTTGAATGATCGTTGTGGGATCGTTCTCGTTGAAATTCCAATTGGACCGGAAGTTTAATCAATACATCGGGGCACAACACTCCGCTGGAAATTTCACTCGTGGGCTTAATTGCGTTCCGAATTGTTTTTTGCCGGCCGTTATGTCCGCGCCCAACTTCCACCACGGGCCATTTCAAATCAAAGTGTTGGCATCAGCCGGAAAGTACGTTTCTACAGTTCGATTTACGGACTACGGAAAAATGTGGTCTAATTGTTGTACAAGTCCGCAGTTTTCAGAAGTGAAATTCTTTCATTGAAATTCCACCTGAAGTCTTAGGGGTGACTCTAAACAACAGAATACGTTGAAAACGTAGAATAAAATTTGTTCACGAGGCATCATTTCCAAGGAAATCATACTTGCGTCTGTTTCGTCAGTCTGAAAAAGAGTGTGGGTAACTCTACTCCCCTAAATTCCAGGAGTGTAGAAACTTTCCTTAACCCTCGTGTAGCCAACACGGTTAGACCTCTAAAAATATTACAAAATTTCCCTGAATCTTCATTCTTTGCTCGCTGATAGATTAATTTATAGTCTTAAAATGAGAATTTGTGCAGATACGTTGAATACAAAAGGTTTCAATTAATCTAGACATTTTGGTTGGCGACATAAGGGCTAAATTCAACCCTGTGAATTCTCCAACGCGTCTAACAATTTTTATGAAAAATTAGCCAACAGGAAAAATTCGTCTCCAGAACACTCGTTCATTGGAGTAACTCATAAGCAATTCATAAATAATTTTCATCTCATGAAAATTCATTTTTTGGGTGTTCTCTGCTATTCGATACACCCGGAGTGTATCATCGGACTGTTCGTCTCTCGCGTCCTCTTCGAAGAAGTCCATCTCGGACGTCGTTCGACCCTTTTGTTTCGCGATTGGTTTCCATAAAAACGGGCCGCGTTCGGTGCAGTAGCAATCGGTGGGAGCGCGCTAGCGGACAATTATTGTATATACATGCGGCGGCGGCCCAGTTTCCAGTTCTTATAATGCTTCCAGCAGATCGTTTCCTCCGTCGGGGAAACGACGGAGGCGGCGGCGGCGTCGGCGGCGGCTGGGCGCAATACTTGGATGGCTCGGGACGGACTCTGGACTGGCCCTCGGCTCTCGAGCGGCGACCAAGCCAAAAGCTGCAACGGCCGGGGGGAAGAAATGAGGTCGGAAGGGAAACAGGGAGGAGAATATGCGACTCGTTACCTCGATTTTCAACGAGCCGCGCAACCGTTACTCGCCTTTCCGAGGGAATCGTTTGTTCGTTCCTCCTCCCGATCCACCCCTCTAGCCACCCTCCGCTCGCCCTCGTCGTCCACTCCCGGTCGCGATTCATCCGAGGCCATATGTTACAAGATGGTTGCACAATCACGCGGTAATGCGAGCCTGAAAGACGACCAGACGGGCGAGAGAAACGCTCGCGAGGAGCTATCTCTCTATACCGGCGAACCTGAACCACCCCCGGACTTCGAAGCTCATCGCGAATGCAGATATGCGTGAATTTTAATGGTCGAGTTCCAACCCCCCACGAGTTGGCTGCGAGTTTTTTTCAACCTACCCCCCGTGGCCTGAAACCTCTGTCGACCGAGCGGAACTTTTGACTTTGAACCCTGAATCGCTGATCACGCGTCTTCGTCCCTCGAACAATCCCTTTGCTGCAGAAGAATGAATAATGTTCGTCTCTTTTCTCTACGTACAGGGTGGCCCAGGAAAAGTGTAGGAAAAAGGAAGGGGTGGTTCCTGACGTGTTACTCAGCACCTTTTTCCTTTTAGAATTCACCCTAAGAAGTAGGGGTGGGTGGGTACCCAGGAATTCGGGTTCGGATCGGGATCCGAAAATTTGTGATCCGCGGAAACCGGGATTTTCGGGTATCCAAAGTCGAAATCGATCCAAGTCGGGTCGGTAACCCGAAAATCTATGACATTTGAGTCTCCGAACAGTATAAATTTCTGAAAATTTTGAGTACCCACCTACCCCTACCAAGAAGCTTCGGTTTCGAGTTATTCGCGAAAAACACGGACCAATCGGAGCGCCGCTATAGCGAGCGGACTTCGCCCAGGCTCCGCTGTAGCCGCACTCTGATTGGTCCGTGTTTCTCGTTAATAACTCGCGAACGAAGCGGCTAAGTGCGAAACGGCAAAGGAAAAAGGTGCTTAAAATTACCTCGGGAATCAATCTGTGAAAATTGTTGAATTTCTGAGGAATCGAACTGGCGGTGACGTGGTCCAAGCGTTGAAGTCAGTCGGAAAGGCGTGCAAGACGGTGTTATTACCGGGGAGAGTTCTTCCCCGTCGCGGGAGACAAATAAATTACGACGTGGTAGAGTATTAAACTGCAATTTCAGAAGTTTTCATGTAATGCGCGAAGGCGAGGTTCGCCTCCAATGAAATCTGCATGCAGATTCGCCGGGGTCGCGTGAAAAAAGCTTCATAAAGGGGACAGGTACGACGCGGAGACCTGGCCGCGGAGGCGAGGGGAGAGGAACGGGGAAAGTGGCGCATTATACACAATAAAGGAGAAACAAGAGAGTAACGTCAGACACACTTAACGTCGGAACTTTTTGCCAGCGGCTCGGCCCATCGTTCTTCCTGTTGGCGCGCGGAGAGACGAGAAGAATGAAAGGGCAAGAAGAGGGACGGTAAATCCAGAGGCAGGATTTAAAACGTTCCCGGGTCGGCCTGTAAAACACCACGACGACGACGACGACGACGACGACCACGACGACGACCACGGCGACGCTGACGGCGTCGCGGCTGCGCCCCACAGAACGGAACATCGCTGGGGAAAAATAATTTCTTTGAACCGAGAAAATTATACCGAGTATCTTTCATCTGGAAATGGAAACCTCAGGCATGGCGGATAGACGCGCTGGCCACTTGCATCATTCATGCCGCGCTGTTGTTCGTTACCGATCATCCGTGCTTCGCAATTCCAGTCCATGAGCTGCCGAGCTCCTCTGAACCACATTCTACCCTACTCGGTGAGGAATTGTGGGGCTCGGTCACCGGCGTCTGACCAATCATTGACTCACAGTGGCGCACAGAAGAAAGTTTTGTTATGGGATATGGTTCAAGTGGAATCACACAGCCTAGTGAAATACGTAACCTGAAAAACTTTATTACAAAACGACTATATGACTATAACAGAAAGCTGTACCAAGTATGTCCTGCTTATACGAGGTGACGTACACCACCATGTACTATTTGTTACATTGTAACAGCATTCTTGGATCCTGAGTTTTCATCTCACAAGGAGAGTGCAAGGACGTTGTCACACCGATTTAGTTGAGACTCTGTATACTTATAGATCTCGATCTCTCATTTGCGAATATATACCATTATAGATGCTAACACTCAATAGGTTTTTAGATATTCATAAACAAAGTTCTTACATTACTGTTTAAATCTGCTATTGTAGAGGAGGTATACGACGAATAAGGCTTAGTGTTTCGGCAACGTATGAGACTTCCACCCGGTGGGCTAGGGTTTGATTCTCGTTGTGTGAAAATTTTTTTTTTCATATTTATTTATATTATTTATTCGCTGTGTAACATTGACTTGTCTATATGAGATTGCACATTTATTACAAGTTAAAGAACAAAAGGATTAATAAATTATAAATAAATTCGCTCTGTAACATTAACTTGTTCGTAAGATATTGCACATTTATTTATATACCAGTCAAAGAACAAACGTATTAATAAATTATAAATAAATTAGCCGAAATTAATAAAATAAAACCGATCCTAAATCGGTGTGACAACGTCCTTGCACTCTCCTTGTCAGAACTGTTTCATTTCAACAAGTTTAAATAAGCGATTTCTACAAACTCAAATTTTTTAGATTTATTTGCATTTTTTAAAGTGACGAAAGCTAAAAAGGGGTAGAAAATTGATGATTTATATTGGCGTTTCACCAATCATCGACTCACAGAGGCGCTCAGAAGAATGTTTAAATACGCTATTTGTCAAACTGAGATTTCATCTTGAAGCAGCAATGCACTTTTCAGATTTATTTGCATCTTGTAAAATAATGGAAACGAGAAAGAGGGTTGAAAATCTATGATAGTTCATTTTAGGCAATTAAACAAGCAGAGACTCTGGGTGGACGAAATAAAAATTAATTCCACATTTTTGTGATTAAAATTTTGATATTCAAACATTTTGTTAGTTTCGAGTCTAATTTGTTGCGAGGGCTAATCAACATATGTAAATTATTAGTATGAGCATGTGTGGATCAACAAGTCCACTCAGAACTGAATAATTTACTGAAACTACAAATCCTTCGTTATCCCTTTTACAATAATTTTACAACCGAGTATGTGTGGATCGACAACTCCACTCAGACCTGAATAATTCACTAAAAATACAAATCCGTCATTAAATTGTTTCGGGATATTCGCAGTCGATCGGGCGCAGTTATGCTACACGAGTACTTAACAGTAATTTAATAGAAAATATATTCGCGCAAGTCCGACTGGAATATTCAAAGTTCGGTTCATTTCTCAATAGCGCAAAGTTTTAAGCTGTTCGAAGTTCTAGTGATATGTTCTGTTCAAAGTTCTAATTTACTCCGGTTAGTTCGAAGTTCTAGTTCGAAGTCCTTTAGCCCTGGAACCCACGATGTGCAATCTCCTGCCAAAGGAATTGTTACAGCTAATTTCTTCGGTAGTGACGTAACTGGAACGGATCGCCAATTTAGGTTGTTGTCCCAAACCATAACAGGATGAGCCCGGAAATCGTAACAAGAAAAATGTTTGGTATAACATTCTTTCACCCGAAGTTTCGTTTTCGAGAAAATCGGGTTTGAATATTCAGGGAGTACTGACGCGTCTGATCATGATCGACCAATTCTACTTCCTGCATATACTATAGCACCGGAGCCTGACTGGTCTTGAAACTCGATTTTCTCGAAAACGGTTCGTCGAACGAAAAAATTTTATTCCTTTTTTTCGATTTAGTTGTACATGTAGAACGATTTCCGGCCCACCCTGTATAAACCGAACCAGTATATTCGGAATTTGTGGGCAATTCGAGACCGTATTCTCTGTAAGACCAGCACAGCGCGGATTCATATTCGAGAGAGTTAACGGGTCAAGATCCACGTTACCCGTTATGAATTATTGAAATACCGTTCCGAAGTTAAACGACCAACCTCGGATATTTTTCAGATTCTTTTTCCCCGGGAACATGACTCGTCCAATACGAAGTACAGCTGTTTTGCACGGTCCGTTTCCAAAAATTTCACCGTAGAGTCGCACGGTGTGTAAACTCTCGTGAAATAAAAAAATAAAAAAAATCTGAACCGGTCCCTCGGACCGTGCGTAACACTTGGGAAACGGCACGGTAAAATCGATCAACCGCTCCCTGAATTAATGAAGCCGCGGTTCAACGTCATAAATTCAACAGACATCGAACTCGACACGCGCTGCCCTGTCAGCTGAACAGTAGCAAACCCGAGGCTCCCGCGTCAGGTATCATCGAAACGAAACAAAGAGTCCGGGAGTATCGAAAGCGTTCGACGTCGAAATTAGCAATATCGAGAGCGACGGCCCGGAGCGAGCAGCCGTCGTCGCGGGGACTGGCAGTGTTCGGTTATCTTTTATTTCCCCGGGACTATTCAGCTGCCGGCTTGATCGAGAAATCGACCGGAAGCTGCTCGAATTCCCTGTCCATCCCTCTCGGCGGTCAAGCTGTCGCGGAACCTCCTCCAGCAACGCGCCCTTCCTCCGTCCTTCAAACTTCCTCCATAGTCGTTACAAATCTTCAAAACCCTTCCCGGAATCTCTCTGTTAATTATTAGGTCGCTCCGAAAGTAGCTTCGTGTACATGACAATCTGCAATTTTTGTACAATAGATGAATTTTAAGAAACTCGAATTAGTTTTAGATCTGAAATCAATTAAAATCGTACTAAATTCTGTCGTATTTTATATCCTAGCATTTTTTGAACATTTTGAACTACCATAATTGCATACTAATACTTAACCTTATTTTAAATATGTTGTCACGTTAGGGTGAACCCAACAGGCCCAGGTCTAAAAAGGAGATGATAATTATTTAGAAAAGGGCTTTTGGTGACCTCGACGACATATTTCAAGTTCATCAAAATCGATAAGGAGAACGTTTTCCTAACTTCGTTGAGATGTTTGTTGACCATTTTACATTGGCTTGCAAAAATAAAATTTTCTTTCGACATAAGACGAAGGTTCCCGGCAACGAATGTTTGTCTGATCGGCAATGAACATGTTCGTCTGATCGGTAATGAGCATGTTCGTCCGATCGGTGATGTACGTGTTCGTGCGAATATTCCAGATCGACGAATCCGAGAAATTGACAAGTTCGTGTCGACTGAACGAGGCGAGCAGTTCCTCAAAGTGAAATGAAAATTCGTTTGCCGCTGGTGGCGCAACAATGGTCGAAGTAATTGTTCATCGAGTCGCTTTGGGAACGGAACAGGTAAACACTGACGGTCTCTGGTAGGTGAAAGAATAAAGGGGTTTGGGGTAGAGTGGGGCAATCTCGAACAAGCAGCCGACTTTGAGCACCGGCGGTAATGTATCGGCGATGATTCGCGACCGGTACTTTGTAATTCCAGCGTTTGTTCTTCCATTATGGCGACCCCCGCCACCCTCTGATAAAGGATTCGATTTACCGGGGAATTAACGACCGCTTATTGTCCCCTGTATCCTGGCTGAATGCAGCTCCACCGGGCGCAGAAATTTATTCAATTCCGCATTTGTCGCTGAATAATTGCGCCTCGGATAAAGCCACCCGGGGGGTTTTCGAGAGATAGAGAGAGGGATGGAGGGGGTGGGGGATTGTAAAAAGAGACGAGGCGACGAGAGGATACCCGGGTGCAGAGTTCACGGATGGTAGACCCTGTTCTCGTTGTTTCCGCGAGCAAGTTGCGTTTCGGGGTTGTGCATCATTCTGTTTCCCATATCGAAGCGTCTGGTCGACGAACTCGTCGAGAATGCGGCAAGTTACAACTCCCGGCGCAACCTGCGTCGAGCAAACGAAACCTGTGCTCCCGCACACACCACCAGCCGCCATCTTTCCCTGTAATCGAAATGAGAAAAGCTCGATCCGATCGATGGCGTTTACAAAACACGGCTGTTCGCAATTAATTGATTATTATTTATCGCGGACGGCCCGCTTTTGTATACCGAGTGTCGCACAGATTTTGCTTAACGGGTCTATTTTGACCCAGACTATCGAAAGCCCTCGTTTATCTACTCGGTTTCTGGCAATTAAATTAATAGACTGCGGATCTTTATACAAAATAAAAATGTTCTGCACCGATCGTGGGCAGCAGGAGTAATGTAAAAATGGATTTCATCCCTTAATGATTTTGTTGCATTAAAAACAACGTTACGACATTCTTAAATTTTTCGAATCTGTTATTGTTTTATATTTCACTCAGCCAATTTCTTCGTAAATGCATAAAGATCCGCAGTCTATAAATTAAGTAACCAGCTGTTACATTAAGAACAACTGAATGACTAACGCGACTATGAGAAGTACCTCAAGTTACAATATTTTTAAAAATTTATACATAAGCAAGGATTGTCCTAAATTTCTGTCATAAATGCATCAAATCCGCAGCTCCATATTTTCAAGCACAAATTTTTTATTTGGGTGAAAGCGTTTTTGCTAGTGTACCACTCTGTTCCACAAAATTGTAACAGTTTGAACTTACTGGGATCAACGGGATCGTCGGATATTCTTCTCGGCGAAGAGAAAGAGAGCAAGAAAAAATACGACAAATTGGAAAAAGATGGTGGCAGCCGCGATCTGAAATTCCGTCAGAGTTTCAGTATGAATTTCCTCTCAATTACACGGAGAGGATTTTCGCCGCGGTCCAGCCGATAGAAGAAAGCGATTATTTAAATTGATGCTCCCCGACAGGGAGACGGTTAAGACGTCGGAGCAACAACAAAGACAAGACTTCAGCCGGCTGGCTTGGCCCGCCCGAGGCCCCGTGAAAGTGGTGGCTCAGACTCTCTAATCGTCTTTCAAAGTATAAAGATGAAATCTCGATCAATGGATTAAGTGGAAATCGACGCCCCGAGGTGCCATGCCGCACTGGAACTCGAGGGGCTGGTGACTCGCGGAGAGAAGTCTGATACCACTTTAGCAGACGAATTGGAACGCGTACCGTCACGAAACACGGCGGTCCGCTGAATCGGGAAACCTTAAATATCCCCTGTCCTGCAATTTATTGAAAGGTTCGAGGCCGCATTTTCTTGTCAATCTCTTTTACACAAAGAAACTTTTACAGAAGAGGCGATATTGCGAATGTTGTACGGTTGCGACAGATTTCGCCACCAGCGAAACAAACTCCTGTTTGCAGAGATCCTTGGATTCTTGAAATCCCGGTTGAGCTTTACAAAACACCCTCGCACTTTCACCGCGTGAAAGTTATTAGCGAAAAAATATTTATCCTAACTCTGCCAGAGTGGATTGTGGATACTAGCAATCTATATAACGGGCAAACTTGTTAAAAAGGTGTGTTTCAAAGATAGGAGCTCTGGATTTTCGTGATTTTTAATATAACGGGGGTCATGATTAAACAATCTGAACAAGCCAGACTCACAGGCGGCGGTTTCGATCAATTCTAGTCCAAGGAGGAATTATTTTCCTCCGGAGATTCGCTACTCGAGTGAGATAACCTAAACGAGATTAGCGAGGCTGGTGGCTGCTAAAAGATTCCGAAAGGAAGCCGCTCTAAATAATCTAACGGTGGAAATTCGACGTTGTTTCCCGGGGCATCTCAATAAATCAGCAGCGGACGAGAAACAGGCCAAATTATTTCCCCCTCGGGTATAATCCCCGAAAGTCGAAAAAAATTGTGCAACAAGACTACGCCGGGCGTCCTCGAAACCGACGGTCCTGAAAGATGCAGGTTGGTCCGCCTGTGAAGCGGATCAAAAGTCCGTCGATTAATGTTGCATGGTGGCGTCACAGAAGGAGGAAACAAGGCGACAAGCTGTGCTTGCTCTTGCAGTCGTACCAACCCCTCTCCCTGCTTCCTCTTGCGGGCGTACCAAGCTTCTTGCTTCAACCCCCTCTTCCCCGAGAGACCACCGCCACCGCATCCGCAGCACCACGCTCGGACTTCTCCTTTATCTCTCGCACCCCTGGAGGAACGTGACCGCCGCACCGTGCCACGGGATTCTTCACAGAGCCCACTTTATCACCGACTCCCTGTTTACCTGCTCGTAATGCCCCTTAATTGTCGGCCGAATGCTCCGGACGGAATGACGATCCGTTATTGCTCCGCACTGGATAAATAATGACGGTCCGATGTGCGCGGAACACCGACCCATCGTTAATTGAAAGTCTTCAACACCGAAATCTACTTTCGGTTTTAGTGCCCTTGAAACAGCCGAGGTGAACGTTCCAAGAGGTTAGACTAGGTCAAAAAATTGAGTTACCAATTTTGAGTCCAACAAATTTTCTTAATTTTGGAGGACCACGGCTCAGATTTAAATTTTTAACAACGTAATCCACCTTCGGTTTTAGCGTCCTTGAAATAGACGAGGTCATCGTACTAAGAACCAAGTTAAAAAATTGAGTTACCAATTTTGAATCCAACAAATTTTCTTAATTTTGGACAACGGCTCAGATTTAAATCTTTAACAACGGAATCCGCCTTCGGTTTTAGCGTCCTTGAAATCGCCGAGGTCATCGTACTAAGAACCAAGTTAATAAATTGAGGTACCAATTTTAAGTCCAACAATTTTTCTTAATTTTGGGGGACGACGGCTCAGATTTAAATTTTTAACAACGGAATCCACCTTCGGTTTTAGCGTCCTTGAAATCGCCGAGGTCATCGTACTAAGAACCAAGTTAATAAATTGAGTTACCAATTTGGAGTCCAACAAATTTTCTTAATTTTGGAGGACTAGGGCTCAGATTTAAATCTTTAACAACGGAATCCACCTTCGGTTTTAGTGCCCTTGAAACTGCCGAGGTCATCGTTCTAAGAGGTTAGACTAAGTCAAAAAATTGAGTTCAGCATATTTTCATAATTTTGAAGGACGACGAGCTCCGAAGGGACGGCGGCTCAGATTAAATTCAGGGTAAACGGAAAAGTTGCTTCCGGTGGTGCTACTTTTCTTAATTAGGAGGTGGTGCTGAAAAGTTCCAGTCCGATGTAATCTGCAAGGCTGGATGCCAGGTATGTGTAGACTAGGTTCTGCGTTAGGTCCTTGCAGGGTTCGTCCTGTGCTTGTTAATTAGAAGACGTTGCTAGAAATTTGGAGTCTGTTGGATTCTGCAAGCTTAGATGGGTCTAGCTATGTTTTACAAGACTCTCAAGAATATATGAAGAGCGTTACGGAGTTGGGTAACTAAGAACTGTGCTGTAGAATCTCTGATTATGTCTCAGCCGGACATTCCGCTCCACAAAATGCTACTCGCGGGACACAATTGATTCCGAATGGAGACATGGCTTCGGAAAGTGAAGTCTGTCTGATAGCACGAAGCTGGATTGTTGACAACATGGTGCTAGGATAGGTCGTGGCTTAGGTTTGTATTATGTCTCTGTCCAGGTCGGTTGAACCGAATCTCGTTGTCCGAAGCTTCGACACTCTAAGCTGTGTCTATTAGGATTCGACCAGGGGAAACTCTGGCCGTATTCGAGGAAGAAGCAGAGAAACATGGAAGTCGATCAACAGGGTATCGATTTTCGTTGGGCGGTTTCAGGGGGGTTCGGAAGAGCGCGTGGTAATATGAAACGATAATAGTCATTGTTATTTCATTAGAGGGGAAGTAACGAGGTCTGGGGACAGGGGGGGTTTTCATTGCCTTCCTTTTAAGCCACGGCACGTTTTGCGAGATTAACGGGAAAGAGAGTCGTCCCCGGCTGTAACCGAGCCATTGTTGAATCACGCCGCAGCCGCCCTTAGCTTCGAGCACGACTGCGCCCTCGCGCGTACTGGCAATTATTGCATCGTTAAAGTCCTTTGTTATCATTCCGAACTTCCCGTGTCCTTGCTCGATCCTCCAGTACCACTTCCAGCCACGAGACACTGCGTGCCAACTCAGTATTCCACTTCGATTTTGCTTCCCTTTGCTCCTAAAACATGAGCGAGTTGCTATTGTTGCAAATGTCGCGAGACAGACCAGTTTAGCCTTGGGTCACCTCGTCAGCTTACTTAACAATTTGTAAACCCGTCATTCTACGGACATGTGTTCGTTGTATTATCCCAGCTAGGGTCTAAGCGATGTTGTCCACCCCAAAAAGCAGTGAAAGCTTGAGCAGTCGAGGAGTGAATCAATTATCACTAGACAGCGGATTTTATGCGTTTGTAACAGAAACGAATACGTGTAATCTAAAACAATGGAAACATTCGAAGAATTTTAAAATACTTTTAAAAGAAATTACATTTCTATTTCACTCCAATTTGTTCCATTTCAGGCGGACCATTTATATTTTACGAGTACGAGGTATTAATGAAAAAAGTCATGTACAATGGAATTATCCTAGACCGAAAGAAATGTTTAATTTCGAAGTTAAAACAGCTCCGACTGGAAAGGGTTAAAACGCGTTGCAGCAAACAAAGTTAAACCAAACATTTTACACCGACTACAAACAGAAAACAGGTAAACTTTCATGCTGGTACCGCTAAAAGCTAGGCAATGGTATCCCAGGGAGCCTGATGCCGTTTGTATATCCTGTTTCAGTTATTTTTATTATTTCGATATCGCGGAACGGTGTGCGAGAGATACACGAAGCTGATGGGACTCGTAAACCATGGAGAACTATGATCTGCGAATTCGCCGAACTGATTTCGAGTCGAACAGCGGTATCGCGAGTATTCGCGGGAAATTCGACGGCATTCGACGCAATTCGGCGTCCGGAGGCGTCGCGATCATTTCGGGGAAGGTCGTAAAGTGACGCGCGAGATCCCTGGAAGGCGTCGGGACCACGACGACGCTAAAAACCGCGTTAATCGAAAGGTGCCGTAAGCGTCGTCGGGCGTTAGAGGTTAGATCTCGGCTTTCCCCGAGGAAACGCGGCGCTTTCGCGTGTTCCGACTGGGATGCGGAGCTTTAACGGTCCCGCAATTATTTTCACCGCGGCCGTGGTAAGCCCAGGCCTCGTATAAAACGTCACCTCCAGCGGTGGATCAGGGTCGAAGCAAAAGGCGAAGTCAGAGAGAGAGAGAGAGAGAGAGAGAGAGAGAAAGAGAGAGAGAGAGAGAAGTGGAAGAGAGGAGAGACTCTAGGTGGGTGGCAGGTCGGGAGGAAGAAAGGCGGCAAAGAACTTCTCCTCGGTCTTTTTCTAGCCCGTTTCCTGCCTTGTCCCGCGGCATTTTCATTCGCTGGTCCACTGGCCGTGGAAAGTCTTTTTTAATGACTGCTCTCCGGTCCAACCGCGGACAGAATAGACGAGGAGAGGGAGGGGAACTGTAGCGAGCACGAAGGGACGGGATGAAGTGGGGAGAAGCCGAGGCGAAACAGGCTATAAGACTTGTTCGCTTAAAGCGAGTAGGAACCATTAGAGAAGAATATAATCTTTTTTACGCTGTCTCTGGGCTGGCCTCTGTCTCACGGTCCGTGCCTTATGCCCTCCTTCTTTCTGCCCCTTTTTCTTCGGGGCCGATTCTCTCCGTTCCCCTCTCCCGCCAGATTCCGTTTCGTTCCCTTTGTAGCTGTGGTCGTAATTCAAAAAGTTTTGTCGGATTAAAAATGTGACCGGACTGTCGCGATGGAGGAGGTCGTTCGCTCTCGCTCGACGTCTTTGTCTCTCCGTTCTTTTGCCGGGCTTTTGTACACCGTTCTCTCCCTCCGCACGATCCCGCCTACTCTTCTCCAACCCTCTGGTTCTCCCTCTCTCTTCTTCATCCCTCCTCGTCAGCTGCTCTAACGGCACTCGACGGAAAATTTTTTCGCGGCAGTCAGCTCTATTTGCGCGCCGCACGGGGACAACGGGGAGGATGAAAGCGGTCGAGGTAATAATAAAAAAAAGTTTAATTAGGATCGGCCGGCAGGATCGACGCCGGCTTCCGTCGAGCGTAATCGGAATTCGAGAGTTCCCTGACCCCGTGGCAAGCTTATTACCGAGACGACGCGGCGCGTCCCTCCCAGTTAAGCATCGCCCGGATGATCCGCCGACGATGGAACGAGAAAATCGCCGCGTCTTCGAATAAATGGCGAAGTGCTGCACCCGTGGAGCTATGCCGCCGCCTCCGGATAAACTGCGACTACCCAGCTCGAAGATGTCGCGGCGAGCAACGCGTGTAATCATAAAACTTTGCTCGCCGCCAGCGCACAGTGTGACATTTCAATCATTTAGGGGCATTAAATTCTTAACGATGTTGTTTCTTCTTTTTATCATGTATTTTGTTAAAATTACTCAAAATATGATGATTTCTAATTACTTTAACATGACTTTTATTGTATTGACCGAAAATACGTATTTTACCTGATGCAAATTATTTCATTTCTGCCTACATTAAATCACAACTTCGATATTCAATGAAGAATTAATTCATATTTGCTAAACAATTAAAAGTGTTCTTAAATTTTGTATGGTAATTGTTTGTTGCTAATCAGAAATTATGCACGATCTCTAAAGTATATACCAGATTTTTAAACCAAAAATATTGAAAACTTACCTTAAGGAGTAAAATAATCGCCAAAATAAACAATATGTAAAAAAATGGTCAAACAAATAATACTAATCAAAAGACCAAAACTATCAAATGTAATAACAATCAAACGCAACAACAGTTAAACTATGACAAATAAAAACAATAGCAATTTAATACGGTAACAATCGAAGCGCAGGTTTTCTTGCTCGGATGAATTGTGTTAGACGACTGCACGAGGTGACTGCGTAAGGCTGTTGAAAACAAATGAAAACTCCTATAGACGCAGACGAACGCAAAATTTGTTTTCATATCTGAATAGGCAAGACTTCGATGTATACATTCGGTGAAGTTTAAAGTCCATATTCACCCATATAATAAAGTTTTACTCTATAGACCATTGGTAAAAACAGAAAAGTTCTTCGATTTTGTATGATTATTAACCATGATAAATTATATGTATGATATTTAAAAACAAAAAATATTAAAAACACACTACAAAGGATTGAATAATCGGTAAAATAAATATAATAAAAATTTAAGTTCAAATACACACTTTTATTCAAGTAAAGTATCACCGACGATTGATGTTTCATCGTTTGTATAGGCAGAAGAGTTCGCTTGAGGTTTATTTTTCTTATCTGAATGCGATGAAAAATTAAAAATAGTGCTGCTGGGTTACGGAGGTATTGTTTTCAAGGTAAGAGTAAATAACAATTTTTAAAAAATTTTCATTTTCCGAATTAAATTCTCCTAAATGATCGAAATGTCACGCTGTGCAGCGTCGCGACGCTTCCAACGTCGTCGAGGCTGTATACGCGATTAAAAACCAGTTTGTTAAAAAAGAATCTGTTACGTTGAAATCATCCCCTCCGCGTTTGTACCACTTCCGGATACCCTGTAGACATATAAAAATTTTAAGGTTGTATCTTAACCTTTTGCCGTATTTAAACGAGTCAGACTCGTCACGAAGATTTTGAAAAAGTCTAACAAATACGAATGTCGTGTGTTTCTTTTTAGATGAAATAAAATTTTTGTAGTCGTACACAAAAGATGTAAATTTTGTTTTCCCTTCTACGACGTTTTTGTAAAAATGGTGCGGCAAGGGGTTGAGAGAACTGTTCGCTTCAAACCTATAGTTCCTTTGAGACTACTGTTCCTCGCTACGAGCACTATACGATGCGATGTAGAAACAAGATTGACCTTGAGAAAAGATTCAAAGTCCAACAATGTTTTCAACAGATTCCTACTAATTCAATGGAGCAGAATGATGCTAGGATCTTTTACAGTGTCGCGCACAGAACTGAAGTTAAAGTACACTTACGAAGTGGTAGTTACTCGAGCCGGGGTCCATTATACTCGAAAACTGGAATCGCCGCATAACTCAAAAACCTTTTTCCGGCGAGCACAATGTCTCGCGGCGGCGGCACGGCTAGTTCATCTTGTTAACGCGCGGCCAAAGGAGCGACGCCGGTAGTGAGGCGCGTTTAAACTTCTGAAACGACGTTCTACGTTCACTTGGTCCATTGCCGTAGAAGCCAGCAACACTTTAAGCATCGTTTTTACGAGGACGATCACGTCGAACGCGTAAACATGTTCCCGCAACCAGGAATTTATCGCATCCACGGGGCATTATCTGTCCCTTCGATCCACCGTGACTCCGCACGGATCTGCTCGGAGAGGGGACGATGCGATGGTCCGGTGGAAAATCGATAAAGTAGCGTCGCATGTCGCATGTTTATTCGGCATCCTATTTAAAGGCGTCGTTTCGGCGGTATTACGGCCGACAAGATATAGTTGGACATTGGGGGTGGGTCCGACGTCGATTATTAACGAATTCCAGAGCGGCCGGTTCTCGCATACTCGATCAGCAATCGGGTTTGCAAACTCCGGATAATTGCCGCGGGATAGCTAGTCTAATATTCGCGATGGCGTTTATTGGTCCTCGAATTCGACCCGGGAAAAATCGCGAACCCGTCGTCGTCCTCGACGAACATAGAAGAGTTCCCAGAATCCTGTGCTCGACCGACCGTGGTTAATAGTGGGAATTAACCGGTATTAGTAATGGAGAACTTGAGAATGTATAGTTTCTGCGGCAAGAATACCGGCCAACCCGTAAATCACGACATTAATTCCCTCCAATAACTAGATTCCTGCGGCCCGGTAACGAAAGGACGATTTTCCTGCTGCACATACCGTTCTACCAATCGCGGTCTGTTTATCGAACTGCCACCAATCAGTTTATCATCGTGCACCGCGATAACTCCACAAAGGTAATTGTTTATGCAAAAAGAAGCGGGTCAGGCATCCGAACGAAGTTCTTCCGTCGATTGAAGTGCCGCGAATAATTAGAGAGAAAGTTGCACGCGTGAACAGTGAAACAGATATAAATTAGCTTGAATAACAAGTTGGATATTGCAAATGAGATGCGACAATTTCAATCGAGATTTTTATTAGCAGAAGTTCTAATTAGACTTCAGAGCTAATTATTATTGTTGACAAGTGGTTGTGAAGTAGAATGTGTGACAGAGATCAATTAATTAGAGTAACAGCCAAGGTACTGAAACAGTAACTAGCGTAAGTCAGTATTTAATCAGAAACGATGCACCAGATGAAATTTTTCGTTGTTGAAAGTTTGAACAAATTTTCATGAGCCGGGATACCAGAACCGTAAGTAATCTGAGACAGTGTTTAATCAGACACGATCCTGAAGGTGACATTTTTCGTTGTTGAAAGTTTAAACAAATTTTCATGAGCCGAGATACCAGAACCGTAAGTAGTCTCAGACAGTGTTCAATCAGACACGATCCTGAAGGTGACATTTTTCGTTGTTGAAAGTTTGAATAAATTTTCATGAGCCGAGATACCAGAATCGTAAGTAGTCTGAGACAGTGTTTAATCAGACACGATCCTGGAGGTGACATTTCTCGTTGTTGAAAGTATGAACAAATTTTCATGATCCATGATACCAGAACCGTAAGTAGTGTAAGACAGTTTTAATCAGACACGATCCTGCAAACGACATTTTTCGTTGTTGAAAGTTTGAACAAATTTTCATGAGCCGGGATACCAGAACCGTAAGTAGTCTAAGACAGTGTTTAATCAGACACGGTCCTGCAGACGACATTTTTCGTTGTTGAAAGTTTGAACAAATTTTCATGATTCAAAATACCAGAACTGTAAGTAGTGAAAGACAGTGTTTCATCGGACACGATCCTGCAGGTGATATTTTTCGTTGTTGAAAGTACGAATCTCGAAACCACGACAACAGTATCTGTTTCTTAACAGCACCACGGTGCGGATGGTTTTCTTAGATCAAGATTTCGCTGTATTCGAGAAAATCTCGCATCCAACGAAGTATTTACCTCTGGCTTAGACTTGGTTGTTACACGGGAAAGCTGACAGTACGAGACGCGCATCGCAGCCATCTTTTCCGCGTCCGGAGAGACACAAACGACACTCTTTCATCGCGCTGTGCGAGCAGAATTTCGTCCGTTAACGCGAATAATTTATGACCAGGTTGCACGCATTCTGCAACTAATTCGTTTCGTGAATTTTAATTAAATAGCTGGTAGTCGGTGACCAGAGAATCCAGTGGGACATAGAGTACCCGCAGGTCGAGCTGTCGATAAATCAGTCTTCGGTTCGCGGTAAACGAGAGTAATTCGAGAGCGCGCGTGCGCGAATCCGTTAACGTTTCGTAGGTGATAAATTCGCGACTTTCGCTGGTTCGCGATCAACTTTCGACAGTGTCCTCGAGTGGCGCATATCATTTACGAAGACGGGTCGCGTAGCGTGCTTGAGAAACCGATAACAACGTCTTCATCGTGATCACCGCGTTCCACCTTCGTACGTTGCCTGCTGCAATATCAGGCCCTTGTTACGTGTAATCGTTTTAACGTGCTCGTCGTCCGACGTGTATTTTCGCGTTCTTGACAGGCCCCCCTAAGTGCCGCGACGAGATATTCCTTGTCGAGGGAATATGCCTTCCCATAAATGCTGAGGATGCCGCTTTGGTTCAAACTAGTCGAATAAATTACAAAGACGACGTCCTCGGGCAGCGCAACGTCCAACTAACGATGCAATAATGTAGTTTTCAACCGTGTACTGTATACACGAGAAATTAACGAGTAATTTAGTTGTGAAACAGATTGTGCCAACTTCCGGAGACTTTCCCGGTGAAATGCTCGATAATTAATCTGGGGCAACCCGACTTCTTCGAGGGTTGCTTAACCCTTAGACGGTCCTCGGCACGTTTCTGGCCCGAAACTGTTGCGTTATGAAATTTATAGGAATATATTTATATTTGAAGGTCCAAAATTGTGTGGTAAAACGTATAATTTATTATTTATTTTAAGCAGGAAAGGAATAGACGTTAAGTGTGTAATAGTTGCGCGATTAAAAACTAACTGTTAACGTAAACTAGTGATTACTATACTACACAACGACAACTACACGACTTCAACCCTCAACTTCTTACAATACTTACTCCACGACTTTCAGACAACGACTCGCAACGACTCACTCCTCCAACTCATCCCTCTCCTAGCAGAAACTTGGTTTTCCCCATTCTTACCCTCTCCGTAGGTCCACCATGCCCAAGAGTGTCATAAACATCGTCTCTCGTAACCTAACGCTGGTCAACGTCGCTTTCCTTTTTTAAGGCCCTTTTCCGGCCTTCGCTGTGTAAATATCCTAAACTATCCTAAAATATCTCTAGAGTATACCTAACGTTTGTATCTTAAAACTATATACCGGGTGCCCGAATATTCCCGATACCATAATTGTTACACTCGTTGTCTTCGCTTGGTCCAAATCAAGTTCGAAATGAATCATAGGTTCTCTAGAGTATACACGCGAAATTAAGGACTTACTTAGTTGTGGAACAGAATGTGTGAGCTTCCGGAGACTTTCTCGGTGAAATGCTCGATAATTATTCTGAGGCAACTCGACTTTTTCAGGGGTTGCTTAACCCTTAGGTGGTCCTCGGCACTTTTCTGGCCCGAAACTGTTGCGTTATGAAACTTATATAAATATATTTATATTTGAAGGCCCAGAATTGTTACGCTCGTGGTCTTCATTCGGTCCAATTTGAGTTCGAAATGAATCATAGGTTCTCTAGAGTATACACGCGAAATTAAGGAGTAACTTAGTTGTGGAACTGATTGTGCCAGCTTCCGGAGACTTTCCCGGTGACATACTCGATAATTGATCTGAGGCAACCCGACTTCTTCGGGGGTTGCTTAACTCTTAAACAATCCTCGGCACTTTTCTGGCCCGCAGCTGTTGTTTAATGAAATATTATACATGTGGATATATTTATTTCCCAAATCATGGTCGAAATGAATCATAAATTCCCTAGAGTATACACGAGAAATTAACGAGTTAGTTAGTCGTGGAACAGATTGTGCCAGCTTACGGAGACTTTCCGAAAGAAATGCTAGACAATTAATCTCTGGAAACATCTAGAAATAAATTCACGAGAAATTTACGATATTTAACCTGTCGTGATTTCGACTCATTTCGAACAATTTTCCCCTGAGACATTTCTCGTTATACAGCAGATCAAAAACTGAACAGCTATTTTTCCTCAGAAATTCTATAAATTTAAATCTCTGTGAAAACAGTAAAAAATTCTTTTCGTGAATGAATCTTCCACAAACTTGAAGGACGATGCCTCCTCTTTCCAACGAGAGCTTGAAAATTGATGTACGACTTTTTTTCACTTTTTTACGTAGAAAAAATCGGGACCAAGTTCGGCATTGTAAAGTTGGATGTACAGCTTCAACTAATATCTCAATAAAACGACTAGAAAAAATCGTACATCAATTTATTTATATATTTGTAGAGGGAAGACTTTGATCTTCAAATCTGCGGAGGGTTAATTAAAAAAAGAAAAATTTCACTGAGATGAACTAATTGTTCTAAAAAAGTCCAAGTGGGATGGTCGAATATTAAAAACTATTTTTAAGAATGTCCAAGTATGAATATGGTCGGGTCAGGACGGACCCGGACGGCTTATTAAACGGGTTAACACATTCTAAGAGGATTGACGTGCCCAGGAAAATTATGGACTCTCATCGTCCCGGTCTCGAGTCGACGTTTCCTTATCGTTGCATAAAGAAGCCTTCCGGCAAGAATTCGGCCGACCATTAATCACCCGTCACAGCAAAAAGCTCTCGGAATAATGCGGTGGAGGACTCTTCATCGGCTCGTAAATCCGTGAGCGGCGAGGTGTGCACGTGTCGTTGCTAGACAAACTTCGTTAGCCGACGATATTGAGTGGGACGTAAAATTATCGACAGATTAAGGTATCCCTCGACAGCGCGGCATTGTTGTCTTTCAGCCGCTACCGTCTCAAAGTGCTTTCGAAGTCAGCTTACACGTCGGAGAGCACGGCTCCATCGAACTTGGCCTCTTCAAAGGATACGGGTCTCGCAATCCCCACTATCGAATGCAATTAGCTGGTTGCACTGGTTTGCGTGTTATGCATTCCCCATCTATGGGACCATCCGCGACAAGATTTGTAACGTCACGATACTGAAAACACCATTCTCAATTTACCTGCCCTTTGCCGTCGTCTTGGAAACACGCTGCTACCCCTGCTCACAATTATTCGATCGTACCGACGTCCTTAATCCGGAAACTACAAACATGTTTACACTAAATCATTTTTAAAATGCACTGCAGGGTGCAGGAGTTGAACAAAAATTTATTTCATGTTTGTAGACTCATCGTGTCAATTAGACTGCGGGTCTTCGTGCACTTGCGGTTTACAAAAATGATCGACAACTGCTAGAGAACGAAATTCGACGGAATTTAGTACAATTTTTATTTATTTTCGAAAAATGAAAACATTCTGCAATGATTGCGGGAGGCAGGATTAAAATATAAATTGATTTCATCTCGTAATTTCTTTGTTGCGTTAAAAATAACGTTACAATATTCTTGAATGTATCTAATCTGTTGCTGTTTTATATTTCGCCCAACTAATTTCTTCATAAATGCGTAAAATTCTGCGGTCTAGATATTATCGATGAAAATAGAACTCCTTCCTTAAAATTTGTCTAAAAAGATTGAAAAGTACATGAACATCCGCAGTCGTTCAATGATTTAGTTCTACTGAAAACGGCATTATTCTTACACACGTTTCTTCAAAAATGTGTTTCTTGTTTCTCGAATCCTTCATCGCATATAAAGAGGGTATCCATGAAAAATCCATGAAAATGATTGTTTTTTCACAATGTGCAGAAAAAGATATTTGAAAGGTTGTAATACAGTTGCATTAAAATCTAGTGTTACTGGACTTTCAGCCGTGTACACGTTACACATTGGAAATACGAATAATTACAAAGTCAACGACTAGATTCGTTGGATCGAATAATTTTCTGCGGCACTGCTTCGTGTCCGCATTTCTCGTACCGATGAGCGCGCAAATAAAGACGAATGATTATTTTCTGTTGGTTTCCGATGGGCGGATCGATCGGTCCCCAAGAAATTCTATTTGGAGAGCGGGCGGCACAGCGCAGCGTAGCGACGACTCGACGAGGAATCAAACTGTTATAGCATATTGCCAATATAGAAGATTCTATTTCCTATATCTGGAATCAGCCCGAGCAGGGAGAAGAAACTTCCCGACACCGCGATATTGTCTTTCAACTAGTTTCCTTGGCGTTGGCGATCGATCGGCGTCGCGGCGCGTCACCGGGACGCTTGGAAAACTTCTTTAAATAACCCGCAAAACGTTCCGGGGGAAAATGCGATATCCGTTTTCTCTGGTGTGGCGGTGGGAGAGGGAGAGAGGACCGGCAGTTAGGTGTTCGGCCAATTTAAATATTTATCTGTCCGATACTCCTTTCACGCTTTTAGCCGCGGCCTCCTCTTACAGTGAAATCCATTACGGACCATTCGCCTACGATTCTGCAGCTGACAGCTCCATCAGCCCGTGTCGGATGATTGGACCGTGGAGAGTTTTGCTTGGTAAGAGAAGCAGCCTTCCCAGGGCTGGAATTCACGCGGCGCACAATGCCTTTGAATTATTCCTTAGACTGCCTGTTCGCTCTCGCGATCGACGACGCTTCTTCCATTTTTTCTCTCCTCCCTTTCTCTCTCTCTCTTTCTCTTTCTCCTTCATCTTTCTTTTTTCTCGTTCTCACTCGTTGCCGCGAAAGGCGCTGATTTCATCGTTCGCTTTGTGTGTCACGAGGATCGATTGTTTCGAGGACCGGCGTTCCTTCTTTGTCTCGATTGTCTGCCAGACAGGGCACACTTTCGACACGAGAGAACGATCGTTCCGCTACCAGATGATTGACAAGCTTCGCTCTCGTTTCGAAGATAAGCGCCGATTTATACCGGAGTCGCGCGGTGCGTTGCTCTCTGCCCGGAATTTTATTGGAGACTGCTTTATATTCGAATTCATTCGCTATTGAAACGACCATCGTTGTTTCAATATTGCACCAGACGATCTGAATGTTTTCGAAATCTTGGGACAATTATATGATACGCGAAACAGATTTTTCAAAAATATAATTAGTCAGGATTACAGAGAAACAACACAGTATTTGACCAACTTTTAACTTTTAACTTCTCCCGTATAGTACTTGCAATCTCAAAACTTTAAATTTAGCACTTGAAGCACAAACGAAGGTGACGAATGCAAAATTGATTGGTTTATGTTGGAGTCATATAAAGATCCACATTACCTGACTTACAGGTCTGGGTAAGCTTAACTAAAAACAAAATTGTTTTAAATTCTTCGAAACCCCGAGAGTCGCCAGATCAGGGGAATTGATTGGAATTGATTGGAATTGATTGGGAACGGTTACCCTCTCCACCGGATTAGTCACGTGACATTATGACAAACGCACGACAGAGACAACACGCGTCACGTGACCAGCTGCGACGGAAGAGTGAGAATACCGGCGACACTTATGGTAACGGCACGTGCTGGAAGGGGAATAGAAAGAGGTAGAGTGGGGAGACAAGTCTTAATCTGACGACTCCGTCTCGAGGGCCTCTCGAGTGGCCGCAGAAAACGTACGGACGTGTCTACACACGGAAATCGTTCGCTCCGCTTCGGACTAGCACGATCCCGCGTATAAACGCACCTTAAAACATTCGCGATTGTTCCCCGGTTTCCAGCGTCGCCTCGAATGATTCAATTACCCGTGCTTCGTTCCACGAAACCACGTCCCACGCGTTCCTCCATGGCGAGAATGCTCGAAGAAACGCTCCATCAGGAGTGAAACTGCTCTCTCTCTCTCTCTCTCTCTCTCTCTCTCTCTCTCTTTCCCTCTCTTGCTCTCACGAAACAAAACCCAACTCGGGACATTGCATACCCACGACCCAAACGCACCTCTAGATAATGCAAATCCCGGAATAGTTATCGAACAAGTGGCAACGTTTCCCCGACAATGGCCGGAAAATTAAACAAGTTATTATTATTGTCTAGCTTTCCCTCGTGCCGTGTTTCCGGCCAGGCTCCTCGCTGCACAATACCCGGTTCTAAATTTCGAGTAATATCCGGCACTGCTTCTTTGCCGGAAGTTATCGCACGGTGCGTGGCCGATTTAAGTAGGCGAAGTGTCTGAGTTACGTTTATGCATTTATAGTATGCGCGCATTTTGAAGATAAGAGGAAAGTTTCTAGTAATAAACATCATTCGCTAGACTGCTGATTGTATTCGTTCATACTGAGCGCACATTTGAAAAATATGAGGAATTCTAGAAGATGAAAATTGTCCAAGTTAATTATCAGATGATTGGATAAGTTCGTGGCCGATTTGAAAGTCAAATTCAATGGTTCAATTTTAAAGAATACACCTTTGTTAATCAATTATATAGTCACCGTTCTTTTCTACAATTGGTACAGTTTGCGACATCCATGGAAATCGGTCACGAACCTATGCAATCGTCTAATATAAAAAAAAACAGAAGTTTTGCTTCTGTTAATCGCGTTTACGTGTAAATTCACGTCCTCGCAGTTATGCTTATCAGAAATTGCCTTGTTGATAAATTGAACTTGTTACTCGTTTTGGCTGTTTTCTTTCTAGAGTTGAGAATAACATCTTAATTATTTTACATTTTTAAATGCATATCCTAATGACAAGGTTTTTATCCAAGGCGATGTACGAACCCCTTTAAATTCCACGGTTTCCGATTTTCGGATTCACCAGCAGGTCGACCTATCGTACGAACGCGAAACAGAACACTGGAACGTATCAATCGCGTAGTAACAACGTTCCCGCGTTACGAAAACAGATACAAGTAGGCGGGTAATTACTAGAAATGCCCTGACGAGTTACCGTGATCAGAGCAGGATGGCGTGGAATTTTCTAGCCGTTCGAATCCGACGTAGATCTCTCGCGGATCCTGTTCCGCGATCCCAGGAAAAGCATAAACTAATGGCGCATTAAGGTTAACATTTCAAAAGGCGGGCCGTCATCCGATATTCCGAGGGACAGCGAGCAGAGCGTAGCCCAGGGCCGCCATTCGATATCCAGATAGAATACAATGCTGCGCGGGCGAGAACGATGGGGTCGCGAGAAGAGAGTTTCGGCCCGTCGGTAAATCACGTCGCCGCCATGTTTAATGCATGTTTTTCAATTGTTTCAGAGGGTCACGTGTTCGCGTGGCTATTCCTTCGACCCGATCGATTTACGGCCGCCGTCGGCTGTATTGTTCGGATTGCGGACGTCGTTATCGAGTTCGCCGCTTTTCCCGCGCATCCCGTGTGCACATCCCTGATCCCGAAACGCCGCGGTCGGCGAACTTTCCGCGCGGGCAGAACTAAAGAACAACGAACGAAAAAAAAAAAAAAAGGAAAAGAAATGCAAGAGAATGTGGGCCACGAATGGAATAAAATTTATAGTCTTTTAGTAAACAGTAAACCCTCCGCGCACCCGGTTTACGATCGAAAGGGTGAACGAGTGTACAGGAAATTGATTATCGATCCGCGGATTCTACGGAACTCCTTTATTTCTCGTCGAACCGGATTTTATTATGGACCGCGCTCGCTCGCTCTGCTTTTTCTTCCAACGTTTTCTCTTTCTCTCCTTGAAACCGTTGATTCGGCTCGCGCAACGAACCGGTAGCTAGTTATGCTCTTTCACCGTCTCATCGACGCGAGCTTTCAATTCGTTTCGCTTTTCAGCCGAAGATTTATGTCCCGTAAAAAAAAATCCTCGGCCTTGGCACCGGTTTCCACCGACGAAACACGCGGTAAAGGCGCCGTTTAAGCCCCCGTCCATTGAACCGGTTTCATTACCCACCTCATTTCCCAGTCGAAAGCCACCGGGGAAGGGCTCTAACAATGGAATATTAAAAAACCCCGCGGGATTCTTTTCGTTGACAATTTTCACGTCTGATCTATGGTGCTCCTATTCTACTTGTAAGTCTACGATTGCGGGCAGACGTAATTCTTTATGGGGGCAGGGTGATTTCAGCCAGTCGTTTCAGGTCGGTAGATTGCCGTTGTTATTATTAATATCCAATTTGTTTTATAATGTAACACAAGGCTACATATTAGAGGAACAAACTGAAGAAGAAGAATCTAACAATAAAATAATTTGTTGGTACTGCCCTAGAACTAGTAGAACTATACTAATCTGGTTTTAAAATTTAAAAAGTGCTTAAAACGACTGCATATTTTCATATCTTTTATGTGACAGTAAATTTACGTATACAAAAACTGTTTTAAAAAAGGTATATGTATATATATATGTATACAGTACTTTCAAACAATTTTGTGATCGGATGCGAAGAACAGACTCGTTCAAATGTATAAGATTGTGGCGATGAAATAGTAGAACCACAGGATCTAAGAAACGGCAAGGGTTTCTCTTGGATCGAGGCTTTTCTGTGAAGAAGTAAAATTGTACTCGCATTACGCCGGCAGTCATCCGTCATTCTCGGCAGGAGTCTCGCGGAAGGGATAATTAAAATGACCGGATGCTTTCTTTAAATTATCCCGCGACCGCGGAATCGTCGCGTGCGCACGCGGAAAAAGGGACGTCCAAGTTAGCTCCCGGGAAATCTATTATCCGGATGATCCGATATATAGTAGCGCGCAACAGGATCATCGCGTAGCGCAACACTTTTGCCGGGCAGCGTGAAAAGAAGCAACCGTTATTTGCCAGCCAGAAACGAGAGTTCCCTCTCGAAATTGAAAAGTCCTGGCAGCCCTCTGATGCCGCACATGTTTTCTTTGCCGGTGCGCGGCCTCGGTGTTATTCCACGAATTTCATCCGATCGTGATCCCTGAAATTTCATCGCGGTCTACCGGAAACACGAACAGACAGATCTGTCACGATATTCCCGTGAACGCTGCTTCCCACGTCGAACAAATATCCACGGGTAAACCCTTTCGATCGACAATATTCCCATTCGGAATTAGCTATTATTATAATTTCGCCCCTCTCCATCGCCGCGAGGATGTGATTTTATATGCTATTCAATTATTGCATCAGGGAACGACTGTGAATATACAGTTGGTGTACGTAGTAAATCCTTTCTAATTTTAGTAAATCAATTTTGAGAAAGTTATTCGTTTTTAAAAGGTGTACGAATCCTTTGTACAACCACTGTATCAGCGTTATTGGTTTTAGCAGATCTCTCGGAAGTTCAAATACGTATTTAATGGAGAAGTTAGAGGACTTCTTATAATATTCGTAAATGTCGGTCTTTCGATGTTTTATTCCTGATAAAAACGGGCAGGTCTAATTTAAGACAGTAAAAACATTTCCAGCAAGCAATTAAATATTTATCTCACCCCAGTTTATCGATCCACAATGAAACTTTAGATATTGTGCATTCACATTTTTATTTTCTAAAGAACGAGACGAAAATTGGTTTCAGTGTACACGTTTTTTTCCATTTTATTTCGAAGTTGATCTACGTGGTACAGACCAAAATTTGTATTTTTTTACGCTAGGTAAAGGAGCGCTGAAACGAGTTGAATAAATAATTTTGCTGAACCGTATTGTTGCGTTCCGCAACGATCATGCGCGCTCGCCAGCCTTGCAAACGGGAAGCCACGAAAAGCCAGACCGGAACGTCGAAAACTCGTAAAACATTCGTAATAAAACAGGATGAGCTGGCGAAAAGTCGAAACAGCTGTCGAAACGACAGTAGAGTTCGATTCCAAGGCCAGACATCCCCACTCTGAAGTTTCGCGCGCGGCTAATGCTCTCGGCCGCTTGATCTGAATTTTCTTGAATTTCTCGGGGGTCGAGTGTGGCGCGCGCGTGTCTGATTTATCTTTTTTTCTCGCGCAGCCTCCGCGGACAGAGCGCCGAGAAGTGTAAAGGCATGGAGGAGGAGAGAGGCTGGGCGAAATGGAACGAACTCCTCTCTCTTTCACCGCGGGCGGCAGATAAATGAACGCTGAATTAGTGCGCCGCTAAATGGCGGCGTCGGTTCGCGCACCTTCAAAGCCGCACACGTACGCGGTGTGCGGCGGTTTAATTAAATTTCATAATTAGTCGCGGTGTGTAAGACCCTTTACGAGGTTGGCCGCGCCTTAATCTCGCCACTCATCAGCCGTCATGCGTCCCCGATGATTGTGCCTGTAAATCAGCCGCCGCAAATGAGACAGAGTACTAGCCGCGATTTCATCCGCCGATTGCGGAACGATCCAGGTCCTGCGGATTTCCGACGCGGTTTATGGCACGCGACTGCACCTGCCTTCAGAACTCGGTCTTTTCAATCTCACTTGCACCTTGTCTTATTACTGACAGCGGAATTTATGCATTTATCACAGAAATGAGTAGGTGTAATTCGAAACAGGGAACATTGAAAGAATTTAAAATTACTGTTATATTATCTTCAACCTATTCAATGTATTAACCAGTTAACTGCGTTCGACGCGTACACGCGTCAATCCAGCACTCTATTGCGGTGCAATAACAATAACCTTTTTCAAGAATGAATTGTTAATTTTTTATCAAATAAAAATGTAATCCTTCCTCGTTTTTCATAAAAATTATAATAGGACCATTTGCTCTGCGTTCAACGTGTATACTTGTCATTGCTGGATTTTAATTCCGCACTCAGTCGGGAATTTTTAAAACTAAATTCCGCAGTTAAGAGGTTAAGCAAGAAAATAAATTTTTATTTCAGTCCAGTTTGTTGCAAATCGGGTAGAAAATTTTATTTTTGCATGAAGATCCTCTATCTAATTATAGGATACAAGATATATCAAAATATAAAAAGTATTGTTGTACTATTTACAACTTATTCGGCGTAGATGCTTATTTCACTCCTGATTGTTGCCATTCAGGATTCAGTTCGATAGAATTCTTGTGACACGAAATAAAACTGTTTCAGGAAGCGAGGTTAATCATTGTGGAACATTGTGGAACACAGTTTTTTGAATCACGGCGCATCAAGGGGAAAAATTACCTCCTCTTTGCCAGTATCGGACGCGTGCACGCCGTAGAAGGGGAAAGTGGAGTAGAGGGATGAAAATTCATTTCGCAATTTAGATATGCGAAGATATTCTGTAAATTAGCAATTTTAACACTAGATTGCCTAAGGAAGTCATTTTGACTGCTTTTCAATTTCAATTAGAAAAACAATTATGCATATAATGACACAGCTTCTTAGAATTTGGTGACTTTTTGTACAACATATAAATGCGTTTATTAATCATTGTAGTTGCCTCGCCCTCCTTCATTTCCGGTATATATATATGTGTTATACCTGTATTTCCCAAAAGTAGTTATTTTGACTACTTGGGAAATTTTAAATAATCAAATGACTTTTATTATTGAATTGAGTAAATTTCTTATATGGCCAGTTCGGCTCTGGTTTGGAATAACAGTTTATATTTTTCTGATTACCGTCACACGATAACATACAAGTTCATGATAAATTGTCGATTTGAGCATATACTTGATAAGTTGCAGTTGTTCGATAACTAAAGTAGTACTTGTTATTCGAATCTTTATGCCAGGCCTGCCCACGCGCCTCGTTCCCCTTGAACGCGCTATGTATGACTGTAAATAACATGAAAACTATTAAAAATTAATTTTAAACAAATTTCTTTACACATTAGTTATTCTTTCACAATGCAGTCATTTTGACTGCTAAGTTTCAGTCTTTCTTTTGTTAAAGAAGTCATTAGAACGTTCAAAAAATTGACATTTGCCCAGGGAATCGGTGTTTCCCCGGCGTCGTTCAAGACGAGTTCAAAAAGAGTTTCAGATTAAATCCACGAAAGTGCGCAGCATTATAAAATTAAATGAAATATTGATGCAGGTCGGAGGTGGCGGCGTCTGCTTAAAATTTCCACGTACACGGGACTGACCCGGGTCGGTGTTGAGCACGGGGGAACAGCACGTGCACAGCCGGTAGGATCCATCGATCCGGCGGAGAATCCTTCGCGGATATCCACCGTGCCGGCGGTAGAACGCAAAATGCTGCCCGGCCGAATTAGCATAACAGGATTCCGTGGTGCACGTAGTGCAGAGCACCGCCTCGCGATGCGCGCGTGCCCCACAGATTTTCCACGGTCCATTTAAATACAATTTCTTTTCCTCGATCAAGAAATTACGTGAATACGCAACCCGAGCAACGGTCGGGCCGAGTCGGGCCGCGCCGCGCCGATGTGCACCGTGCGTTGCCCCGACCGTGGTTGGATTAAAGGCGCTCGCATTAAAGCCGCCCTCGCAAGAAAGACCTCGGCGAATCTCTCCATGGTTCATTCCGCTTTACGCTCGCCTCTGCTAATTAATTCTGTTTGCACATTAATCGCGCTCCGCCTTTCCCTTTGCCTCACCCTCCCCTTCTACTCCTCGCCACCCGCTTCCTCGCTGTGAAAACCCTCGTCCACATGCTAGACGTTCTTCCGTCGGACAGACTGTCAGTCTCGTTCCCACGCCGGTGCATTTTTAACCGGAACAAACTGTCACGCGTGCCACTTTCAGCCAGCCTGTTGGCAGGCAAGTGGAAATGGAATGTGGAGATCAGACATGCAACCCTACGAATTCCAACGCGAGATAAGAATATCGAGTTAACGCTCTATTAGACAAAGTAACTCGATCCGATTTAACACGATAACGTCGGACTGAAAGTAATTAACCCGTAATCGCGAAATCCGGTCTGCCAGACCTTTGAAAAGTTTACATTCCTCTGCTCGCCACAGAAAAGGCTTTTTAACCGTGTCGAAAAATCCCAGTACATTTAGAGCGCTGTGGACAACCGACGGTGCAGTCACCGACTGTTGAAGTAGCGCGTTCAGATTTATTGACGCACGCAAATCACACAGCTCCTTTTTTTTAAATGTAAATAATACATTTTACAATAGGTACAATACTACAATAATAGTACAATAAAAAAAGAAGCGCTGTCGCGCTGATTGGGATTTATCGACGTAAAAAAAAGAAGCGCCATCGCGCCGCTTGGGTTCTTTCGTACTGATTTAGAGAAAGCGCGGTCGCGCTGTTCGGGATTTTTCGACAGTGTCGTTTCAATACCCCTTGGGACTCAAACGGTTAAACACACGTTCTTCGATGAATCGCAGTAGTATTTCGACATATTTTTAACAGAACGATAATTTACTTAATGTTGGCTCATACAACCTGGATTTTTTTAGAGCAATTTGTTTATACTACATGACGTGAAAAAGGAATTTTACAGAAATTGCAATTGATTGGAATTGCAAAGAAAATACTAAAAGTTTTGATGTGGGTCTATATTGAAAGTTTCATCAACTCGAAATATATTAAGATTAGAATTAACATTTCATCCGAATATAAAATTGATATAATACCTGATACGATATTTAATCGTAATACGATAGTAATCGATTGGATACCAACATATTTAATAATTTAAACAATATTTTGAATAAGGGTATAGCAATTTTTAGTGGCAACTCTATCTCTCTCTCTCTCTCTCTCTCTCTCTCTCTCTCTCTGAGTCGCTAGTGCAGATACAGATAATTAACCGAGCACAATGGGGGACATAGAAAAATGATTTAAAAACGTGGTATTGTTTCCCAGGGTCACACTGACCCGGCCACAGTGGGATGACAAAATTAACGCTCGAGATAGAGCTCTAGAAGTTAATTTATGACTGCACGTTTTAGCAAACATGTGCGCTTCCAGCGTGCTGCTCCCAACTCAATAGTTTATGGTGTCGTAAACGTCCGGAAGCGGCACAATAGTGAATGCAAGCCACTTGATAGTATATTTTCACTCTCCCACAATAGTGCAAAGGGCGGTAACCATAGATTTATAAAAGTGACTGTCCATGAAACGGAATTCGATTTCCTATTTGTTAACCATTCGCAGTCCCGACAATAGATTTCTATATACAGTCTGTCACAAAAATATAGGACAGTCCGGAACATAAATTCTCCAAGTGAATGCAGACAGAACTTGTTTGAGATTTTTACAAGCTATAATGCAATTTTCTTCAATTCCGATCGGACGATACGTAATTCGAAAAATATATTACGTAAACGATGGTGTAACAATTAATTCAACTGAACAGACAAACTGAACAACCCAAATCAGACATAAACATTGCAAATAATGAACACGTTACTGCAGAGTCGCACACCATCGCAGTGGATTAAGTAAAGGACAGTACGCCGGCGATTTAAATTCAGTACAGCGCGAATTATAATACACGAAACATAAATAAACAATGTATTGTGTTCACCGCTTATCGTAGACAGATCATGAAACGTTTAAATCACCGGCAACGATTTCACCGACATCGTGTTTCGACTTGTAAGCGCTCTTGTCGAATAAATAAATATTCGTCGAAACATTGCGGGCGGTTCGAAAAGGTAGCCGTGTAAAATGATTCGGTGAAATTGCCGGTGTTTTTTTCCTGATTCGACGAGGAGAACGGTCTCGTCGACGACGGGCAGCAACGGCGTGGAAACCCGCGAGAGTGCACCGATACCGTGCCCTCCTCCCCCGCGTTGACCCCGAAAAGTAAACCCGACGGGTAGCGCGCGGGTACGTACCCGACTAGATCCAGCGCCGGCAGGAAGCTTCTTCCCGTAGAGAGGTTCACGTCGTTTTTCACTCTCGAGTCGGTAAGCGATAAGCGAAGCCGTGGAGGAACGGCGCGGAAGATAGAAACCGACTGGCGGATCCTTTGAAACAAATGCCTGGAACGTGTTACCGGCCCGTGCCCACGGATGGATTTTCGGGCCGGCTCAAGCGATCTGCAAACACGTATCGCCCACCGGGATTACGTATAAGTATCGTGAACGGTACAAATAAGTGGTCAGAAACGGAATTGAACTGGTCGGGCTTCGGCAAGACCCGATGGTTCTTGGCAACCGTCCGCCAGAGTTTGCGCGCAAACAAAATCGGCATTATCGAGCCGTGCCGATCACCAGTTTGGTTTCCGACTCATCATCGGCGTCAAGCTGATTTCCCTGATGTTTACAAACAGTGCATGGCGACGAGACCGAGGATATTGCTCGTACAAGATGGCGGAAATTTCCGGCGATCGATGTGTATACGTGGTGTGATGAAAAAGTAAGATGACTTTTTGAATTTCGCGGGATACCTACTGTCGATTTTCGTGTTCTTTTTTTTCTTATGCTCGTAGACTCGTCCTGAACATATGTTCACAGTTTCAGCTATATGGCATTTTTTGTTTGTTCGCGAAAAGCGCAAAGGTTAGAAGTGTTTTGCGTGTTCGGCGATTTTTTGCTGTCGAAAAAAATGGATCAAAGAATTTGCATCAAATTTTGTATAAAAAATGGAATTAAGTGCTCCAAAACACTTGAAATGTTGACAGTGGCATACGGTGAGTGCACTCTAAGTAAAAAAAATGTTTATAAGTGGTACAAGCTCTTCCAAGAAGGCCGAGAAGATGTTAATGACGAAGCTCGTCCTGGACGACCCAGCGCGTCAACAACCGATGAAAACGTTGAAGAAGCGAAGAAAATAGTGTTGGGGAATCGTCGAATTACCATTAGAGAAGTTGCCGATGATGTCGGCATCTCGTTTGGTTCGTGCCAAGCAATTTTAACGGATGTTTTGGGCATGAGACGTGTGTCAGCGAAGTTTCTTCCGAAACTGCTTAATTTTTACCAGAAGAAACGTCGCATGTGAGTAATTTTTTGGCCAGAAACAACACCACAATCATGCCTCAGCCACCATATTCACCGGATTTGGCCCCCTCCGACTTTTTCCTGTTCCCAAAACTGAAGAGACCCATGAAAGGACGGAGATTTGCAACGATCGAGGAGATAAAGGCTGCATCGCTGGAAGAGCTCAAAGCTATACCAAAAAGTGCTTATCTGAAGTGCTTTGAGGATTGGAAAAAGCGCTGGCACAAGTGTATTATATCTGAGGGGGATTACTTTGAAGGGGACAACATAAATATCGATGAATAAATAAATATTTTTTAATAAAAATAAAAAGTCACCTTACTTTTTGATCACACCTCGTATACACGTCAATCAAAATTTTTAATGCGGTGCAATAACAATAATCTTTTGAAGAATGAATTGTTAATTTCTTCATCAAATAAAAATGTAATCCTTCCTCGCTTTCGTAGAATTTATAATAGAACACATTTCCCTGCGTTCAACGTGTATACTCGTCATTGGTTGATTTTAATTCCGCACTCTGTGGGGGATTTTTCAAATGAAATTCCGCAGTTAAAAGGTTAACACATTACCGACCGGTGATTATTGCATAATTTTGAAAATCTACTGTACATAGCTAAGCACTTATTAATGGAACCTTCGATAGCAACAGCAATTTTCATTGTGAGCTAACAAGTCATCCTCAATAGCGTCATCTAATAATTTCATTTAAGATTGCAATGAAAAAGAAAATTTTATATTAATAGGCTTCTGGTAGGTAAAGTGTTAAGGGGGAAGACGCTCGTTTCCAGGATTGCAAAGATGGGTTTTTTTAGTAGTCAAAAAGTCCTATTTTTACAATTAGGAGGCGTAATTTGCATTATGCGGAAGCATAAAGCTGTGACAGCTACGTGCTGCCGAATAATGCAAATTACGCCTCGTGATCGTAAAAATAGTACCTTTGAGGAAGATTGTGGCCTAGATTTATCTTTTATCTAGCGCTATTGACTACTGAGAAGCATCCCGCACACTTGCAATCCTGAAAACGAGTCTACCCCCTTAATACCAGCGTAGTAGGGAGGTATTTCAGTCACACTCGATAGGTTTGTTTATTTTCTTCGTCGCGCGAAGAAGTTGTAACGCGAAGTAGCGATAGCTTTTGTAGTGTGTCGAACGCAGAGAAGGATAGCGATTGAAACAGAAGATTCTTCCTGTTCCATCACCGTCCGCTTTCACGCCGGAAACTTTAATCGCTTATCATAATCGTAATTTTATCACGTTTGGTGTCATGTTAATGAGAAGAACGTGACGAATACGATGGTAAAACTTTGATTCGCGAAGAACCAAAAATTAGAAAGTATAATTTTTTATTTCAAGGTCTTAGCACGCGCCCTGTCACGGCCAAAAATTGAATCGTGTGTTACACAAACAATTGTGATCTATATCGTGGCCAACTAAAAATTCGGTTAAATTCGGGAAAAGCGTACGTAATGCAAGGGTCAATGAAACAAAAAGTTGTCACACTGTATGCATAGCGTGCGAGCGAGGAGAATGAGATGCGCCGTAGGGTAGGAGGATGATCAGATGAATTCCAGAGCCCGAAACGATTTATGGAACGCGAACACCCGGCTATAAAATAACACTTCCCATTCAGATCAGCAAATTAATGGTCGTTTTCACAGATTCTTTGTTTGCGCCAGCCGACAATGGCTCGGTGCTGGGTTATTATTCCGAAATAGTCGGACTGCGGGGCAAACGGATTGGCGCAGAATCTGCGGAACGTACGCTGCCGACCAGCGAGAAGCTTCCGACAAGAGCTTTTTTCCATTGACAATGTCCTTCGGGTTACAAACAACGGACCTAATCGTGGACGCATTTAATTTGTACTCGATGAAAGAGTAACCGATTCTGTCAACCTTTATCCTTCAAACGGACGGAATTTTGTTGACGAGGAGCTTCGAAAATATTGAAAATATTTTCTCAATCCTGTCTTCGATTGTAGAAGAAAATCAAAATGTGGAGTGACTCGCATAATTGGCGACTAGACGGATCTTTATGCAAAACAAACATTTTCTACCTGATTTGCAACAAATTGGAATGAAATGGAAATTTCTTTTCTTTCCGAATACGCTAAATACTTTTAAATTCTTCTAATCTTTTTACTGTTTTAAATTACACCTACTCATTTTTATCGTAAATGCATAAAATCTGTTTATTGATATCACATTTTAAATCGGGAGACAGGACCGGAATGGTGGGGGTCAACAGGTGGCGGGGATGGTTGCCAGATACGTAGAACACGTGACACGCGATAGCAAGAGTCGATTGGCTACGACAGTACCTCGATACTCGCACGCTGTTTCGGTCTCGTCCCGAGCAACAACCGAGGCACCACTGTACTCCGAACGGGAACTTTTCGAGCAATGCGTACAACGAGCGAGCAACTAGGTCACAGTGACTATCGTTTACCCTCCATCCGTCGACTGTTCCGTTCATTTGCAAGTCGAGCTCTGACGCGTACGTAATGCCAAAGAAATCCAGCCGCTATCCCCTTTTTATACCGAAATTAATTCATGTCGCCATTTCGACGCACGGAAGCGCGCCGAGAGGACTCCTTTGACAGCGGTCGGAGCATCGATGAAAAGCTGTTCAAGAATTGGTATACGTTTCTGTCGTTTGAAAGGAATCCGCCGCACCTATCGAGCACAAAGGGCAACGTTGCTCGAAAGAAAACGCGAAAAATAGACGAAGGGAAGATGAACTGGCAGGAACAACGAGTCTGCTGCCAGCTTACTATACTATTCTGTCGAACCAACCAACGGCTTCAACTAATTTCGTCGTGTGTTCTCTTATTGAAAATCTTGAAATTCAACGATACGATGCGGAATAAGGGTTTTTAAAGTCAAGACCTTCGTCAGTCTGCTAGCAGCAGCTAGCCTGACCAGATCGCAACATTCTACAGTTTTCACTTTTACTATTTACACATAGATTAAAGACAGGATACGCGGAAACACTGAGTAGTTATTTAGAGCAACATTTTTATAATCCCGAAGACATTTTTATAATACTGAAAACATTTTTATAATAGTGAAGATATCTTTATAATACCGAAGATATCTTTATAATGCTGAAGACATCTTTATAATACCGATGACATTTCCAACAGAAAATACTGACGCTGAATTAGGGGATCGGACGGCAGCCAGCTATGGCTGCATCGAGAAATTCCTCTTATACCCATCGCTACTTTTGTTCAAACTGGCGAATATGTTCCTGGACCTGTTCTTCTATGTACAATCACTATTCCGGATTTACCTCGACGACTATATATTATTAGGAAATATTGAGATCGCGGTCCCCGCATAAATTAAATTGCATTTCCATACGAATGCAAAGGATTTTCCCGGTAAAAGCAGCCGAAGAAGGAGCAGCATTGCACAGAATTCTTAGGAGGACCGACTTTCGTTCGCCGATCCAGCGTTACGTCCAAAGAACGATCATGCAGCGAGTTCTGTGTAGAATTCCGCGCATGTTTCCTCGAAATAAAGGTGGACACAGTTCCTCGGTAAAGAAATTCCTGTCCTCGAAACACCGCCGCAGCTGCGTACACCAAATAACGAACAATTCTTCGTGGTTTCTATGGCGAATCGTCAATACACCATGGCTCCGTCGGAGAAGTTAATTAAAAATGATCCGAAGATACAAACTAAGAAAGATATAATTAGAATATGAACAAACGTAAGGAACATGTGAAAAAATTAAATTTCTTTCTTTGAAAGAATTTGTTGTCAGGAATGCCTCTCACGAAATATCAAGCTCTTAGTGCATCGTGTTACAGGTGTTGTTAAATGTCGCCGGCATGCCAGCAGTTCGCTGCGAGAGGTTAAACAACTAGATAATGGGATCCGATTTAATTACGTAGAAAATATTGGTCGTAACTTCGTTCACACAGAAATTTCGTCGACGGGATGATTATCACGTCCATGATCCAGTAACAAGGATCCGCGCGTGACTTCTCCTAATCCTCGTTGTATCGTGTCTTCTCCTCAACCCTCCGAGCTTTGTGCTACCTCTCGCCTTCATTAGTCTTCAATAAAATTCTCTTCAAAGCGGAATATCCTCCATTCAGTGCGACTACAATGCCAACGGTTGAGGTAATACTCCGTTGCAAGTCTTCGGAAGAAATTAAAAATCTCTCGATGATTCGACGCTGCACAATAAACGTTCAAAAATTGGAGTAAAAGCAAACATTGTAGAAGCTCTAGATCAATATCTTTTCAACGGATCCTGATTATCCGAACAATTTGACCGAATCAAGTCTGATAATTTAGAACATCGCCACCCCCGCTAAAAAGAGGAAACAAGAGTGTCGACGTTGGTCGGTGCTGTTAAATGGGAAACCGCCC
The DNA here is from genome assembly GCA_028455805.1 of Lasioglossum figueresi. Lineage (NCBI taxonomy): Eukaryota > Metazoa > Arthropoda > Insecta > Hymenoptera > Halictidae > Lasioglossum > Lasioglossum figueresi. The sequence continues at coordinate 17,208,610 of CM052194.1, forward strand.
TTAGAGTGGACTTCTATTATCCAAACGATCCACTTATCAGAACCGCTTTGTCCCCCAAATAGTTTCAATGAATGAAGTTCCACTGCAATCTAAAACTCGGCGTCCATTTAACAGCGCAACACCTGAACGACGTCTGATCAGCATCAACGCATGCACTCAGCCCCCAAAACGCGAGAACAGAAGGAAAGAGGAGGGGTCGATGTTGCTCTGAAACCATTTAGGCGTTGTGTTGTTAAATGGACAGCAACCTTCAGGGGGCCCCTAATTATCCGAACGATCCAGTTATCAGAATCACACGTATCAGTGCCGGGCCGACGTTGTGCTGCTAAATGGGCAGCGACTGTTAATGGATCCCTCTTACCTGAATCAGCTTGCCCCCAAACAGTTTAAACGAATTAAGTCCTATCTGAAAGATGCCATCCATTTGACAGCTGGACAGCGAGCAGTGGCAGATCAATACAAACATGTTCACCTCTAGCTAAAGAGAGCAACGAGAAAAAAAGGGGAGCATCGAAACTCGCCTGACGCCGTTTAGGCGGTATAGTGTTGAATAGGCGGGGACCTGTAATGAACTTCGACGATTCAAAGTACCTTGCACCGTAAATAGTTTGAACAAATCCAGTCCTATCCGACAGTTGCCATCCATTTGACAGTTTCAACGCCCGAGCAGAGGCAGATCAATATAAACATGTTCACCTCTAGCTGCAGAGAGCAAGGAGATGAAAGGGGAGGCTGACATGATGCTGTTTAGGCGGTACGGTGTTAAATAGGCAGAGACCTATAATGGACTTCCAGATCCCAATCATCTTGCCGCCCAAATAGCTTGAACAAACGAAGTCCTGATCCGAAAGTCAACGTCGACATGTTCACCTCTAGCTAAAGACGGTTATAAGAAAAAGGGGGAGTGTCGGTTTGTCCCCCGAACGGTGTGGATGAACTGAATCCTTGTTTTTGAAGCGATTTGAACCCGTTGGGACGAGTGGCGTACCTTGAGTCGGTGCGTAGATGTTGAGGTAGAGGCAGTCCTCGCTCTGATTCTTCAAGTACGGCAACAGCCTCCTGAGATACTCGACGCGTCCCTTGGGCATTTTGTCGCTGATCTCGGGCAGCCTCTGTGGACAGACGGGCCCGAACTTGTCGGCGATTTTGACACCGTGCCATAGCGCGCCGTTGACGGGCGGCATGAATCTCAGGGATCCGACCGGCGGTGAGGCATACGGAACGCCGCGGAACACCTCGACGCCTTCGAGGTGTCGATCGAGGGTTACGATAACGCCAGACAGTTCCCCATACTTTGTCCTGACGATCCTCGAGCTGAGCTCGGCGCTGGCAGTGGCCAGGACGAGGCCGAGCAGCGCCAGGATCGACGACGTCATCTTCGTTCGCGCCCTTCAAAACGCGCGTACCCCTCGCCTGGTACCTCAGTCGATCCACCACAAGCTCATTCCTCTGTTCTAGCCGCCACCGGAGGCTCTAATACTCGCAATCCTGCTGACCCCGTTGCCACGAGGACCGGACGCTTCGCCAGGATGCATCAGTGTTCGCCGCGATCGATGATCACCGCGATCCCCAATCGTGGATCAGTCCCATCGACCACCACCTGGTTTTCAAGTCATCTTTCGCAATCCTCCACGGTTCCGGCTCGATCTCGAAGACTCGGTTTCGACGGATCGTCGAAGCTACTTTTTAAATCTGGGTCCTCCCAGCCCGCTGTTTGACTAGTTTGCTCTAGAAACGTGCTGACGATTATCCAATTGAAGTCAACACGCGGTACCAGGCATCCCCGAGTCAGCGTTCTGAAAGGTAAATAGCCGCGCGGCGGGTCTCCTCCGTAGGATCCTCGAGGTTTGCTCCCGCCGCTGTTTTACTCCGTATCCTGTAAACTCGCGTATTCGACAACCTTTTTTGTTCCGGTCGAGTCACTGGACACCTGCCGCGAGGTCTCGTAACATTTCAGAGAACGTCTCTCATCGAACACATTGATTTGACGAATCCTAAGAGCCTCGGCTGGAAATTATAGAAAGCCGATCTCATTTCTAATGGCATGCTTGATGTGCCGGTACAAATAAAACGCGCCAGCCCTAATGACGCTCAGGAGAAATCCGCTCCTCGGATGTTTAACGGACCGCTTCATCCTTACGAGCTGGCTTCCTAGAGCTTCCAGGGGGATGAACACGCCGGACACCGTGGATACAGAGTCCACCCCGGTACGCTTTATCGCTCCTTCTCACGAGATACTCTTTTCTGGACGGACAAAAGTTTCGCGAATCCCGGGTAGACTCTTCTGAGAGGCAGCTAGTTAGAGGATCAACGGTCCACTTAGGATAACCGTCCAACATGAATCCTAGACCTTCCAGGATATCACTTATCCAAAGACACCTTATCACTCGATGCTCGCGGACCGTAGACACCTAAGCACTCTCGCACTGTTTCGGATCATGGTTCTAGCTACCGGATGCTAGCCTTCGGAACTCACTGTTAGCTCGGATCCGATCGAGTACACTTGGTCCAGAGGATTCACCGACCATCGGGTATGGTTGTTCCGGTTCTTGAGGAGGTTCAATAGTAATCGAATCGATCGCGACTCGATGTTCAGGCACAGGACGCGTCCTTCGGGCTCAGCCTGAGAGCAGGCGGACCCAGCCGTGTTCGAGGCAGCTGCCCGATCCGGATCGAACTGCTGGACACACGCGGACACTCAGGACCCGGACACTCGATCACGCACTGCACAACCGATCCATCCGGCGATCTCCGTCACGTGGACGCCGGCATTACGATCCCCGAATCCGAGCCGAGAGGATCGCGAGACCGATCGCGAAATCGCGCGGATAGAGGATCACCGAGAACGGTGCGAAACGGAACGGGACGAAACGGGACGCGGCCGCGAAACCCGCTGGATCAGAGGAGCCGATGTTGCCGTCACTTCGACCTCGGACAGACTGGCGTCAAGCGACACCGAGCACACGGATTTGCGCATGCCCCGCGCACAAGCTGCCCACACCGCTCACGACATGGGCGTAAGTCCGTCGACGCGTCGATATTGCAGCGACGATCGATCCCCGCTGCGAAAACTGGTTCGTGTCCGAAACCATGTCTATCCCTTAGACTTGGACCATATACAGTTACCATATAGGATACGCATAGGACGCACTGTTCCAATATAACGGAGTATCCGGAGCCCACAAGTCGCGTCACGAGATTAGTCAAAATGATAAGCATTTACATCGATGCTCGAAAAGTCCGTAGAACGGTGAAGTACGTTCGTTTTCATTACGAAGAAAATTGCGTGACAATAACTACCGCCATCTTCTTTCCCTGTTAGCAATGAAATACCGCAGCAGCACAAATCATTGTGGGAATGACGACAGTACGTTGCAGTAAATCAGTATGTATCTGTGTGTTTGGTTTGGGTAATAATATTATTCGTCGATACATCGTGATCGGAAGATATGTTCGCGTACTTCTGTACGTATTTGGACACTTGTTGAAGTATAATAAGCAGCTTCTACAATGTACGTGTTCCGAGAACTGTAGATTATACTCTGATTTTGCTAGCTCGATGAACAATTACATATTTTTATTGTTGATAGTATTTATAGTTGGACGGCTTCGTTTATAAGTACATTTTCATAATTCATTAAGTTGAATCGAACATGTCCTCTTATAAGAATTGCATTGTCTCGAAACGTGCAATTCGAGCGATGACCTCGAAGATGGCAGAAACTCTCGGACCGATCTTGTCTTGCTTCGAAGTTATAACCATGTTTGTGTTGGGCGAATCGTTTGGACAAGCTAGACTACTATAAACAGATTCATTTAACTGTTTGCAAACAAAGCCCGGGTTCGCGTGTACGCTTCCACTGATCATTTTGTAAACATGTTCTCGTAACATTCTATGAGCTTCGAGTAATTTCGATTCGCTGGTATTGCATGAATAGTGCTCGCCGAAGCTTATTGCGACTGAATAGTTATACTTTCCGCACGATCGGTTGTTGGCCAGTACGCTGTAATTGCATTGTTTATCGAATACATTAATTACAGGAAATACTGTTTCGATTTGCCATGAAAAACGATGATGAAACACTTGGATCAAACATGATCTGTGGGATAAGAATGTCCGAGAGCAATCACAGAAGAAACAATGGAATCATTTATCGACATTTATCGAGCGTGACAATAATCGGACAGTAGAGCCGTGTAATTCAAACATTCTATCGGATCGTCAGGTCGCGTGTGTTATCGCAGAAGCTGTCGAGCGTAGTCGTCCCTGTACGATGAAGTTTACTTAACGTCGAGATAACGAGGCCGAGAGTGTCTGTTGGTCGACCCTTCATGAATTACTGACTTAATTCTTCCGGGCACGGAGGTGTAACGCATTTAACATCGTCCCGGGTGTGAGGTGCGTCAACTTTGCCAATGCTATTAGCTGCGTGTCCTAAGGCGAACGTCAACCTCTTTCGGCTCCACCCCTAAACGCTAGACAGTCGGAAGTCTGTATGTTGTTCGTTGATGAAAACAGTGCGTAATTCGATCAAGCCCACCCTCCACTCTACAGAGACAACGCCTCGGGGGCTATCGGGCTACGCAAAATGCATCCTGCGAAACGCGATAGCATAGCTGGGGCTTGCACGTTGGGTCTTTCGAAGGCTTCCTGAAACATAGAATGGAATCGATTTGGTAGAGGGTGGACATTCTGAAGATCTCTTTTCTTATGAGTAGACTTTATAGTCACCCGATTAAGACTTGTGTCCCAACTCCACCTCTACCTTCCCCTTCTACGACACCCGAGTATCCCCACCCTTCTGCCTCGGTCACGTGACGAGTCCGGTACTGGAAAAGAGAGGGTAGCCTACCGATTTTCATGGAAAATAAAAATTACATTAACACTTTACCTACCGAATGCCTATTAATAGGATTTTCAATAATTGTGCTGTACCAAAAGAGAGCATAGAAATTTTCTTTTACGTTACAATCTTAAATGAAAGTACTAGATGACGTTATTGAGGGTGACTTGTTAGTTCGCAATGAAAATTGCTGTTGCTATCGAAGGTTCCATTAAAAAGATTTCAGCCATGAACCATAGATTTTTAAAAATTAAGCAATAATCACCGATCGGTAATGTGTTAAGAAGATCTCTTTCTTTATGAGTAGACTATAGAGTCACCAGATTAAGACTTGTGCCCCCCCTCCCCTCAATCTTCCCTTTCTACGACATCCCAGTATCCACACCCTTCCGCCTCGATCACGTGACGAGTCCGATACTGGAAAAGAGAGGGTAGTCTACCGATTTTCATGGAAAATAAAAATCACCTTATGAAGATCTCTTTTCTTACGAGTAGACTATAGAGTCACCAGATTAAGACTTGTGCCACCACTCCACCTTCCCTTTCTACGATATCCCAGTATCCCCACCCTTCCGCCTCGGTCACGTGACGAGTCCGGTACTGGAAAAGAGAGGGTAGCCTACAGATTTTCATGGAAAATAAAAATCACCTTAACACGTTGAACGCACGTCACCCGTATCTGGATGACGGCTATGTTTCCGCAAGGACTCCGTCACCTGTAAGCGATTGACACTATTCTTCGTCCAATTAGAGCAGGATTTTGGAGGTAATTTATAGTAATTTTATTTGTAACACAACTATGGCGAGTATAGACAATATAGGGTAACAATAAAGTATAAAGTAAAAAAAAACAAATATTAAAAATATACTTATACCAATAATAAAAATGAAATGATAAAATATAAAATATACTTGTACCAACAAATTATACTTATATTTAAATTTGTTTTTAAAATGTTATAACATTTTATTGGTTACGATGGAATTCGTTAAAACATTGTAAACATAATTGGGATGACTCTGGACACTTAGGACAATACGTTATAGTCTTTTGTAAATATTTTTTTGCTTCGTGGCGTTCGAGAGTTTTGGGCCCCGGGAGAAGCTTTGCCGATTCACGCTGGGCGTTCAACGTGTTAAGAATATCTCTTTTCTTATGAATAGACTATAGAGTCACCAGATTAAGACTCGTGCCCCCACTCCACCTTCTCCTTCTACGATGCCCTAGGTCACGCGACGAGTCCTGGACTGACAGAGAGAGAGAAAGAGGGAGCCTACCGATTTTCAAGGAAAATAAAAGTTAGCTTAATTGCAAGACGCCGAAGCTGCATGGTCGTAACATAAAAGCATTTTTGAAGCGTTTATTACCAGAGTGGCTTTCGGGTGAAGTTGACCGCATTCATTGAACAGGCGTGCAAACATTCGAATGCCTGGGCGAGACCCGGGAAATACTTTATCCGTTCGGCTCACCCGCGCGTAATAAATTTAACGGCGTACATTCGAGACCCGGTATGAACGGCGCGTACTGTTTTCACACCACTAAAAATCATGGTCCCCATAAAACCGACCCCTGGCATCGGTTCACGGCACGCCACGGTCCAGTAGGGAACCTGCTGGGATACCGTCGAGCGTTTCCTGCGACACGTACGGAACCCTTAGACCGGACTTCGATTTATAACGACGCACGGGGGCTAGCATCCGCAAGCATGCCAGTCGCGTCGAACCGCTCTCACGATGATAAATCTGGTTGCTCTTCTGCGCCGGTGAATCCCCGAGCCTCGTATGACGCGCTAATAAATCGAGAACGCCAGTGTCTACGGCAGCCCTTTCACGTCGATTAGCGAGCAACGCCGTCATCGAGACTCCTCAAAGCATCGAAACGCGGTTTTTATGGACGCCGGCGCGAATGAATGTCGCATAAAGGGCTCCCGGCCGCCGGTGGACGCCCACCATTTCCGAGATTGCGATCGACAACGCCGCTGTCCGATCCCTTAGCAACGAAAATTCCACCCGGTGATCCGCAGTTTCCCGTCGCCCCTCCGTTTTATTAGCTGATTATGGCAAGAAATCCTGTTACTTATTTCCTGGAGTTGCGATGCCAGCCACGACTGCTGCAAAATGATTAGGGGACGCCTAATCGCCGATGGGGAAAGTCCAAAATCGAAGAAGTTTCACTCGTACGGCTAAGAAAATAAATAAACAGGGTGATTTTCGGAACTGGGACAAGTTACTGATCTTTTTTAAGTAAAAATAGAAATAGTCCTTACTTTCTATGACCTTATTTTTTATGTAGGCGCACCGATGCACTCGCCAAGTGAAAAGTTGCACTCTATTCTTCATTCTTTTGTGCGTAGAACAATAAACGGGATCGATTGGTTTATCAAAAAATTGGGTTGCATTGAGAAAGAAAGTGAAATTCGTCGTAGGTCATAGGAAATTAGGACTATTTTTCTTTTAAAGAGCAGTCACTTGTCCCAGTTCCTAGAATCACCCTGTACATAAACTTTTCTAAACAATTTCTCTTTCCGTTAAAAATCCACAGTCTTGCAAGGGTCGAGAGGGCTAGCCTACAGGAGATAGCAAAATCATATCTCGTTGGATAAACTCCAGTCCCAGAGTTGATGTTGGCACTACCGTCTAACAATGTCCGGTTGCACCCGTTGTAGCAACTGATGCCGCGTTCAATGGTACGCTGTTCAATCGGCCGAGCTATCGAGCAGATTTAACACGGCTCTAAACTGGCATCGATCGGCACCGTGGCACGCGAGATGCGAAACGCTGGGACGAAGAAGTTAGCGTGAAGAGACGTCCGCTTCCACGACAGGTCCTTTATCCTTGTAAAAGGTCCACGGTGGACTGGGATGACTCTCGCGCAGTGAAATTCCTCCTCTCCCTGTGTTCTCCTTCTTTTCGGTTGCGACAAGGTACTTTAACGAGAATGAATAAGTCATAACGATTTAAATCCACCCGCCGGAATTCCCTTCCTCGCGACGACGAGGGCGACGCGTGCGTCGTGAATCGTAATCACGTTCTCTCGGCGGACAGTGTCGCTAGAGGGGAGATTTAGGGGAATACAGCTACCCCCTCTCTGCCACTACCGGTCTAGTAACATTGTGACGCATGCAGGACACGTGACCGACTCCTGGCGGAAGCGTGGGGAAGCTCGCCGCCCGGGAGTGGGGGAATTAGGTAATTAAAGTTATTGCTCCACCCTGTATATCAAAGTATACGAATAATAATTATTTTCATTTACGTTTTCAGAAAATCAATCATACCCTCAGAGCGAAAGTGTTGCCGTTTTTTTTAGTTACTGTAAAATGTTCGGTTATTCTTTATGCTCGTTTAAACCATGGTATTATAAATCAACCACGTCATTCCAGAATTGTTTGCGCAACCATTTATGAGGAGCGTATGTGGGTTAAGTTAATGAAGTGGTTCGCGTAAAAAATAAATAAGCGTGTTAATGGCTTACCTTTGAGAAGAACTCCGGGATGACTAAAACTCTAGAAAGCTTTTATCCCGTGCAATTTCACAATGTGAAGTATTTAATGCTTCAAATCTTCCACTTCTCTTTTTACGATTTAGTTGAAAAGTGCAGGAATGAGTCGCTAAAATCTCTACACACGTTCGTGCATTTGTTACCTATCCCATTTTGTGAAATACGTTGACGTTACGATAATGTTTGGCACAATTCCTATACCGAAACATATTGGAACCTTTTACATATTGCAATTTTCACTTTTACAATAATAAAAGGCTGTTACAGCACCCATAGAAAATTGAATTGTTCGTCAGTAAAGAGTTAGGGATTCTCGTAACGTTTTTAATAATTATGTAGCGATGTAACTTTACAAGTAGAAGAATATGGCCGGCGCTGACCTAGATTGCAAGTAGTATAGGCGGTTTACTGCGCGACTGTCGTATAGGTTACGATCATTATCAGAGATGGGAATGGACCATTACCAACGTCCTTATTCTCATTATTGTTAAACCATCTTGCGCGACGGGGATATTATATTTTTATCCGTTTCATTGTCCTCTAGAATTTTCAATTTCTTTTTAGAATTTTAAAATAATGATTCGATATTAAAATCGTAATACTTTAAGTTGCGCATAAGTTAACTTGAGAATAAATCAAATTTTTAACATCATAATTCACACCTGCAGTGCATGGCACAACATTTTTACATACACATACAGCACAAATCTTCATTTACGTTCGCGGAGTACACTGGCCTGGACAAAAGTAAAAAAACTCGTGACGCGTTAGAGAAATTCGTCACTGTCCTGCACTTTCAGGTTGAGAAAAACTGTTATCACTTTCGCTAAAAATAGTTAGGATTTTTCAAAAAATGCTAGACATACTGCTACCACTGAAAACAACCACTTTTCTAAAATTTGTCTAATAAAAAATTGAAAATTGCATAAACAGCTAGGCACAACTTTGTTATTTCAACAAATTTAAGCATAACGTTTTACGACAGTATTTTCAAGATTCTCTTAAGAAATGCAAAATTAAAAAATATCGACTTCTGATCTTCTGATGAAAAAGTGTACTTTCAATAATAAAAGTCTAATTAGCTTAGTAATGCTAAAAATCTAATTTATTTATTTTTACAAATTCACTGAAACGACGATTCTAATATTCCGAGTCAAATCAAATGAAAAATTTAAGTAATTTACTGTTACAAATTTACCGTTACTATAAAACAAACCCAGGCACCGGCGATAAACTCGAGGAAAATAAGAAGCCACGCGAAAGTTTCTACCGGTCAGTGTTGCCGTTGATCGAAGTCAGTGTAGAAAGTTCTCTTCGATCAAGCCAGAGTCTGTGGTTTCAATGTCACTTGCGGAGAACGTCTCGTGCAGTAAACGCTTGTCGAAGCAGCTGGTGATTGCTGGGGGATCGGAGAACCCCGTTCTCAGCGATTTCGTGCTCGGCCAGGGCCAGAATGAAATTTCTTTCATTGGTCGTGTAGCTCGATCGCCTTTCCGCTCTCTTAATCCACAAGTGGCCTGGCTTATAGTCCTGTGTGCTCCTCTCTCGATTCTCTCGCATCTGCCTGGCGAATTCTCCGAGCGAATTGGTTTCGCGTTTAGCGTGGCGAAGCGTGTCACGGGAACTACGGAGGCGCGATTTAAACTTCGTTCACGTGTTTAATTCGGGCTGGTCGAGTCGGAAACTTTCCCCAAGATGTTCGAGTGTTCAAACGTGAGCCAACCTCTTCCTCTCTCTCTCTCTCTCTTCGAGATTCAACGATTCTCTTTCGTCGTTTCCGGTTTCGACGACGTTGCAACGACGATGAACTGCCGTCGGAAGGAGGGACTAGTTTCGTGGACGCGTTTCCTCCGCGTATTCCCGCGTTGAATCCGAAATTTACGAGACAGCCGAGGAACGCTGTCCGATTGAGAGCACGCGACGAAATTAATTTATGCCGCTCGCACGAAGCCGACCATTCGTCCGCGCAAAAATCGGTGATGGACGGGACTTCGAAGACAACAGGAATAATAGCGATACTAGAGACAATGGCAGCTGATACGCTGCCACTGTGAATGAAAAATCGTTCATCTACGACTTCTATCCAAGGAAAATTGTACACTGTGGTCACCGATCACCTGAGAAAGGCCATTCGGCCTAAATAATTCAGTACAGAAACGATTGTAATTCATTGACAGTGTACGTTGATTACAATGGTGTCTACTTTGATCAACGAATTTATTCAGAGAAAGTTTGTGGTTGTTTGGTATAATAATTTATTATAATGTGTTGAAACATCAGGAACGTCCTCCTCTTCTTTAAATACACGATCAAAACGGTTTTGCACATCTCAAAAAATTGTTCACTGCCGTCACTGATCATCTAAATAATTCAGTAAAGAAACAATTGTAATTCATTGACAGTGTACGTTGATTACAATGGTGTCTACTTTGATCAACGAATTTTTTTAGAGAAAGTTTGTGGTTGTTTGGTATAATAATTTATTATAATGTGTTGAAACATCAGGAACGTCCTCCTCTTCTTTAAATACACGATCGAAACGGTTTTGCACATCTCTAAAATTGTTCACTGCCGTCACTGATCACCTAAATAATTCATTGAAGAAAAACTTGTAATTCGTTTGCAGTATACTATAATATTTTGCAATACCGTACAGACGTTTCAGTACATTATAATACATTGTACTTGTATTTGAATGTTGCACATAAATGTTCGATTTCGAGCAGCAACGTTGAACAATCGCAACTTCTTCCAAAAGAAACTTGTTGATCAAACTGGATAAAAAGAAACGCAAGAAAAATGAACCGTCCTATAATGAATCTGACTTGTACTTTCTTCAGCGTGGAAATGCAGAGTTATGATACAGCGCAGGTGGCGTAAGTACTGTACTTCTCTCGTCCCGAAATGCGAAAGTGGCTGCGCGTTATTAATTTACGCGGGTCAAGAGAGACAAGTTTTCAACGGGGAGAAGACAGTGGCGCGCGACTGTGTGCCGTGTCCGTGTACAGTAATTTCAACGCGGAATTCGATAACGACCCGCCGGGGGTGGATGCTCCGCAAACGCAAACATCAACTCGTTGCAGGAGGGCGAAACACCTCCCCCTGCACGACCGGCCCGTCCTCAGAGAGGAAAAATCTCGTTTACGATTGTTCGCCCCGCGACCGTGCCACCGGTGCAGAATCTACCGGAACGGTTCCGAAAGTGTTTTCATAACTTAACCGAGAGCACAGTGGAAATCGTTCGAACCGAGCGCACCCATAAAGAACGAAAATACTGTTCCTTCCCGATGGGGAACAGTTATCGAGGACCATCGCGAGTAGCTATCGAGTCGCGCGCCACTCCCACCCTCCACCCGCAGATTGTACAATGTAGAGTTTTCTTTAAACGATCCCCCGGAACATTTCGCAACGTTCGAGCACGCAATATCACTACCGCCAGACGTATGCTAGTTTTACTTACTTCCACGACCAATGGAAATCTACTTCTCAAGGCCACACTGGCTCTCTCGTTCTGTCCATTTAGCAGAGCTTTCCCGCGGATTTTTACTAGACTTTAACACTTTACCTACCGAACTTTAAAAGTATTATAATAATGTTCCCTTATAGAAATTACAAAATTGATTTTATTTAGACTTTGTGCGACCCCTATTGTAATACGTGCTCTACTAAAGATATCTATACAACCATTCCATTTAAAATCATTTTTATCATTTCAATAATTGTAAAATTAGAAATCTGAAGCCATTTTGTCATCTGGAATCATTTTGACCGGTGGTGGTGGGTTTAGTGTTTAAGGAGTTGATGTGATTGCAAATATATCGAAATTACGGCTGTTAATTTCACTAAAATGGTTAAATCAAATTTTGTGCATTCGCAATCACCGCATCGTATAGGTATGATTATTTTTTTTATAATGTAAAATTCATTTCTCGGGAAAATTAAGCGCTCCTGATTTTGTATTGCAGTGACTGAGAAAATGTTTAGAAGTGTTCAGAAGGAAAATTTCATTTTCGGTACAGTTCTTGGCTTCGTGAACGCGAACGAACTAAATTGAAAAAACTTTCTTGTTGCACCATTTGGATTTGTTATTACTAAAAATATTTCCGCAGGTGGTTTACGGTTCCTCTTGTTTTGATTTCATCAACGATTTCAAAAACATAAATACGGACAGACGGGAATGGACGTACAGTCGGACAACGAATTTCAGAGAGAACAACGAATATCGAAGCCATTATCGTGCGAGAACGTACCGACGGATAGCTGCACAGAGAATAATACGGTTAGATCCAGCTAATCCCGGAAAAATCCACCGTGAATGAAAACCTTTCCTCCTCCTTTCATCCGCCGTTTAATACTACCTGTTACGTATACGGCTTTCGCTACTTCTGTCGAGTTATCGTTGTCGGATGTTCAGACGTGTTATTCGATCACTCGGCCACTATAAATCGCAATCGTCCCCGTTTCCTTTATGTTATTTGACAAATCTTGCACAGAATTTTCACGGGCACTTGTCATCCGTTTAGAAATATCATTTTCTCAGAATCTTGTTTGAAACTAGAGGAATTTTAGTACATTACAATTATAAAATGTTCTGTTATATTCTAGTATATTATATTGTAATATATTTTCGTATATTATAATATATTCTGATATATTGATATTAAATTCACATTCATATCATAGTTACAAATAGAAATAAAGAATACATTTGATGGCAGGAAATGAAATTACATTTTTCAAGAAAGCGATCAGCAATTTGTTTTTCCCGGAGGAATAGAAATAAACGGTAATCATTCTTTTTTCAAAAGATTACGTTCGAACTTCTACATTTCGTTTAAAAAGATATCTGTTGCTGTCGAACTTTCGCGGAAGGAAACATTACTCTTCGAAAGTTCTTCAAGAAGTATTCTTATGGAACAGATATTTTAGAATCTGTGTAATAAACGTTCCGCGAGAACAAGTTATTTTAGAACGTTTATCAAAACGGGGTTCTATAACTTTCTCGATCGTTGGTTTAATCTATATTGTTCGCCGTCTACACATTCTGACCCTACCGTCGGATTATTCCAGAAAATTTGATAGGATATAAAACGAACTTCCATTGTCAAACCGTTTTACGTCACGAGAAGTCTATCGATTGTCCTTCTGCATTGTCTGTGTCTAATTGTCTGTTTCTACTGTAATTCAACTGACCCAATTCTTTGCCTCGGAAAGTTTCGCATGGCACAGTATAGAATTGCATAACTATACGATAAAATTAACCATGAATTGATTGCGCTTCGTGTACCCGACCCCTCCTAAATAATCTTAACCTGTGGTCACATTTAATGCTAATCAAAATACAGTAATGTAAAGACACACCTCGCAAAAGGAATTTTGTGAAAGAATAGTCTTATGTATCAGAATCCCAAAAGATTGGTACGTTCAAAAATTTTTAAACGATAATTACAATTTTCTTCCAAGAAAAATTTTGTGGTACGAGTGTGATAAATATAAAACATAATCAAGTGGTATTTTTTATTTATTTGCCTCATTAAGAAAGCCCATCTTATTGGTTTTAAGTCTGTCACGAGTAAAATACTTCAACAAAAAAATTGAATGATCTTATTACTCTAAATGCTACAACAATATGGGACTTTTCTTAATAAACCCACAGACAATAATTTTGTTTTTTAATGGTCTCATTGTCGACGGTCTAGTGTTAAAGACAATGCTGCACAGTTACCGTAGAAAGAAGTACATAGAATTGCATCGCGAAGACACAGAGTAGAGTAGAATTTGTAATGGAACGGTTGCGTGGAAGAAGACGCCTAAAATTAGAGTAATTCTAAGGCGAACGAAAAAAGTTGTGTCGCCAAAGGCTCGCGAACCGCAGCTCGGTGAAGTACTAAGTGCGTCTAATTGCGGAACGCCGTCTTCCTTTGAATAATACACCCTCAGTGCCGGTTCTGAGGCTGGTGTCCGGTCGCGGCAAGTTTCTTCCTGCATAAAATATGGCCGCGAGAAAGGAACGGGAACCACGGGGTGATGGCTGCTGGATAATTAACCTCTATCTTTAAGACGACATGCCGCGGCTCTCGAACTTTCAACTGACCGTGTCGCGTTATTAAAAACTACCAACACCGGCCGACTCCACCATCAAGCCACCCATCCTGCATGCCGTGAAAAATGTTGATGTACTATTTTTACATAATGTACTTCAAGGTTTGCAATTAGTCTTCAGAATTTCTGTCGAATCTTTGCTCTTTAAATCGTTGAACGGGGAGAGGTCTCGATTAAATCACTATTTTCGCACATAATTGATTTCTGCCCTGAAAACAGTCCTTCAAAGAGACGAAATAAGTAATTCGCACATCCTTCCTGCACACGCACAGTTTTTACATAAGCACTTCAAAGCTTGCAATTAGTCTTCAGAATTACTGTCGAATCTTTGCTCTTTAAATTATTAATCGGACAGGTCTCGATTAAACCACTATATTCGCACATAATTGATTTCTACAACCAGCCCTTAAAAGGGAGGAAATAAATAATTCGCACATCTTTCCTGTACACGTATATTTTATACATAAGCACTTCAAAGCTTGCAATTAGTCTTCAGAATTTCTGTAGAATCTTTGCTCCTTAAATTATTAATTGGACAGGTCTCGATTAAATCACTATGTTCGCACATAATTGATTTCTACAACCGGCCCTTAAAAGGGAGGAAATAAATAATTCGCACATCTTTCCTGAACACGTATATTTTTTACATAAGCACTACAAAGCTTGAAATTAGTCTTCAGAATTTCTGTCGACTCTTTGCTCTTTAAATAATAAATTGGACAGGTCTCGATTAAACCACTATGTTCGCACATAATTGATTTTTACAACCAGCCCTTAAAAGAGAGGAAATAAATAATTCGCACATCTTTCCTGTACACGTACATTTTTTACATAAGCACTTCAAAGCTTGCAATTAGTCTTCAGAATTACTGTCGAATCTTTGCTCTTTAAATTATTAATCGGACAGGTCTCGATTAAACCACTATATTCGCACATAATTGATTTCTACAACCAGCCCTTAAAAGGGAGGAAATAAATAATTCGCAACTCCCCGAAACGAAGCGACATTCTCTGAACTTCTACACCGTCTAACAACGGGCTGCAAAAATGTTGTTCATCATTTTATAATTAAATCGTTTCGTTCTTCGCAAAGGGTACGTCCTTCGGAAATGACCATTAGCATTATTGGGTGTTTGCTGCAAACAATTTGCAAGGAGTCGTTGGCCGTTAGAAGGAGGCGAGAAAGTATTTCGCGTCGGTGCGAAATTACCGTCGTCGGGCCTCCGTCATGGACGATCCACCCCTTTGACGGACGGCGAACGGCAAAAAAGCTTGTGTACCGTTGGTCGAACGGAGACACAGCAAAGACCGACAGGAGGGTGTTCAAGGAGGACTCGTTTATGTCGCCGAAACTCGCGAGATTGACCAGGTGAACGAAGTGAAACGTAAAGAGAGAGAAAAAAAACAACGAGGACAACAAAAGCTTCGGTGTCGGGGACCCGGAGTTCAAAGGAGGGACGAACGGAACGCCGCGACGGCGGGGGGAAGATGGAAAGCGTAAATTGGGGTGAGCACGAGCTGGGTGGAGCTCGTCGGTGGATGAACGAGGGTCGATCAGGGTTGCACCCCTCTGTTCCATTTATTCCGGCTGGTTTTATTGGCCGTGTACCCGAGCCAAGTTCACGAATCTTAGTTTCGGGAGATCCGCGCTGTTCGGCCGACATAAGGGCTGGAACTGTGGAATCCTTTTCGAGCAGATATCCAGGAAAACGGATTTATTTACGAGCTCGCCGCCATTTCAAGCCTGCCGCGGCTAGCTTCTCAAAAATGCTGCCTCGAACTCAGAGTCGTCGGATTAAGACTTTGTCCCCACTCTACCTTCCCCCACCCTTCTACCCAGTCACGTGACCAGCGTCGTCGATTAAGACTTATCTCCCCACTCTAAATTTTTTATCTGCGCCTGCAATGAAAATTTAAAACATGTATTTTGTAAATCTAAGTCGGTTATAAAGGGTGTAAAACCGAGCAGGGGATGATACTACATGTAAAAATAAGTCGAAAAAAGGAATAACATTTTTTCGTTTGACGCTCCGTTTTCAAGAAAATCGAGTTTGAAAATGCAGCGAATGCGCGTGCTATTAGATAAAACCATCTGACGCGTCTGACCATGGCTAGCCAATTCTACTTCCTGCGTACACTGAAGCACGCGAACCCGACGGATCTCTAAACTCGATTTTCTCGATATCGAGGTGTCACATGAAAAAATGTTATTCCTATTTTTCGACTTATTTTTATATGTAGTATCACCCCCTGCTCGGTTGTACCACCCGTCCGGCCACAGCCTGTATACTTGTACAAAGTTTCATCGAAATATCGATCAAGGTTCTTATGAAATATAATTGATTGAAAATAGCAAGAATTGTAAGAATCTGCGATCTAAATGAATCGCAAACCCTAAATACAATGATTTTTACATCTTACGATGCCCATGGCTTGTTTATGGGTCAACCGATTTCAATGCAACTTTGTACATGTTCATAACTGACTTAGATTGACAAAATACATGTTTTTCATTTTCATTTCAGACGCAGATAAAAAATTAGAAAATCTAAATTAATCCTTCTAACGTCCGAAATAAATACTCAAGCTGTTGCGTCCAATTTTGAAAAAGTTATTCGTTTTTGAATCGTGTACAAATACTTTGTAGTTGCAGGTTCCGGTGTCTGTTAGCATTGTGTTAAATGCCTCGTCTCGTATATATGCCAAGGTCAGGTCCATTCAAGGTGAGGGGCGGGCTTTCAGCATAATTATGAAATCCCCTAATAGCTAGCTTGTTTTTGAGTTTGAAGTGCTCAAGAAGGATTCCGGATTCCTCGCGCGCCTGATTTCGCCGGTGGAAGTTCATTCTCCCTCCGGAGAGCTGATCTAAATTACGTTCGCATGGAGGATTCCTGTCGAGATAGCGGCCGGGGTGACTCCACGAATCTCGGTTCGGCCATCACGTCTGCGAGGTTGGGCTCTCTTCGAAGCTGTGTTGAAGAACCCCTGCAGCAACTTTCCGCGTTGTTAGACCATTAAACTATCGAAGGTACAAAATAAAGTTCGAGGAACGGGTATCCGCGCCAGGTTTAATAGCCGGAGCTTCCGGCCAGGATATTTGCAAAGTAATCATTGGGCTCGTTTTAAAATTCATCGGACGACCACTCCGACCGGTCCAATCAAATTGGTTCCTTCTCCAATCCCCGCGTCACTTTTCCTTTTCTTTTGTCCGGATCGATATCAAGGGACGAATTAATCACCGGGGTGGGGGGAGAGTCCGTCGGAATAATTCTAGAGGTCACAGTCTATCTCTCGATACATCGTATTAGGTCATTGCATATGAAATGTCCGATATGGAAAAGTAACCTGAAACAACCGCAACTAATTCTTATTAACCAAAGAATCATTTCTTGATTGTATCATTCATTTTCAAGTAGTGTTCATTTACGAGATTGTCATCTCTGTTTTGTAGTTCTTTTTACCATCAACGATTGGTACGTTGATTAGTAGACTGCGGATCTTTGTGCAAAATAAAAATGGCTTGCACCAATTGCCACATAAACAGTTTATTCCTACTTTAATCGTTTGAACAAGCCGAGGAAAGTAGACTAGCACTCTTAAATCATTGTAAGCTTTCTAGTGTTTTAAATTGCACCCACTCGTTTTTCCCATAAATGCATAAAATCCACGCATACGAAAAGAGCACGCGACAATCGCACCGATTCACGTTGAAATAAAATCTATTTAAAAGGAAAATGTGTAAATTAAAATTGTAGATAGGATCGCAAGAGCTTTGTACCTCAAAGTGACGTACAATGAAGCTGTCAACTGTAATAGTGTTGCTCGATCAAAACGCGTTGCAAAATCTGCATTCTAAAATCGGACACTTCATATGCAACAACCTAATAGATGCGACCGAGATAATATTCCACGGATAGGAAACACGCGGGAAACGTTGGAGCGAGGTCCGCAAGGGTCGGAAAAGGTCGACGGTGGAAAGAGATACGACAAGCGGGAAGAAAGCCGACGGGGTGTGACACGAACAGTTCGTGCCTCGACTGACGAACATTCAAATCCGAGAAATCGATGGGGGATCTCGACAAGGAACCCGGAATTCGTAGGTTGCCAGAGGAGTGGGGCGGCAAGCGGTAAGAGGGGCACCACCGCAGTGCTTTCTTTTCGAGCTTCCTGTACCTCCTCTCTCTCCCCTGTTATACTTTACCTACTTTACAAGATTCCGCGCCCCGATAACCACCACCTAGACGTTCCTTGTCGAGACATCGGTTCTCCGTGGGAATCGGGATCGCACGTGCTCCAGTTTTCTTCCCGCGGTTGACAGTCTTCCCGGCGATCCCGTTCAACGTACTCCGATGCTTCTTCCCGCAAGTATTTTAGCATATCTTGCGTTTGACACGCGAAAATCGACGGGATGTTTCCTTGGAACTTCTCGAAAGACATCGAACTGCGAGTGGAATATGCTTTCATTATTTTACGAGATGTAGATATTCGTTAATAAACGCTTCGCTGTTTCGAAGTAAAACTTCTTTTGTTCGCCGCTGTGTACAATAAAAGCCCCTTTACTGTCCGGGGTCGTGGGCACGATCACCGTCCACTGCCTACCCCCTCCACTGGCATGCTGTCCTTTTCTACGTTCGGCTTTCTGTTGAACTCTCGGCGCGGTCGGCGCGGTAGACGCAGTCATAAAAAAATATTGTCCAGGTACGATCACTGTCCGCGCAGAACACGGATGTTGGACAGTAAAGGGTAAATATTTTCTATTGCAGTTGACCTTGCGTGACCTTGAATGACTTTCATAATAGGTCATTGTATTCGTCTTGAAATACACCATCAGAATGTAAATAAAAAACCATACCGTTCCATTTAAAAAAACACCGTTGACCTTCGTATCTCCTTGACGTCTCCACCTATAAAAAAATTAATGACATCAGATTACGAGCCCCTCGATATCAAGTAAGTTTCGTCTGACCCTTTTGTTTCTATCTTCAAAAGCAAGCGATTTATTCAGGTGACCTGTTTCAGGTGCCGCACCCTGTATAGCTAATCTATATAATCTATATAAATAAAAATGTAAATGTTCTCGTTGACTGAGCCACGGCAACGCGTGGCCGGGTACAGCTAGTAAAAAATACAAATAAATTATGGCATACCTCCAGAAATAAGCCAGCCGTTGATTTTCCATAAAAATGAATGTTACATCTGATATTGAACGTAATTTTGTTAACGACAATTGCGGACGGAACCTGAAATCTTTGTCACGCCGGCGGACGACTGATTCACAGAAACGCCATCGATTCGGGGAGCGAATCGGCCCAAAAACACCGCAGTTGATAGGATTTCGAAGTTCACGCGATCGGAGGCACAACAGAGGCGCGCACCGTAATCATGTTTGATTTAGCCAATCGACGGTGAACCGAGGGAACGATAGCATCGGAATAGTTGAATTTTGAGGCTGATTGAAGTTTAGCCACGACCAATCGCCGCGCAATTCGAGCATCGATAAGTCTCAGAATGTGCACGTGCGCGGGATGTGCGTTCGCCTAATCGACGGACCCTCAAGCGACGCTCTCGTCGATCCTCCGCCATTTAATTATCGCTGATGCGAGCTTTCGCGGCACTAAGAGAAATTAATTGTCGGGATGCTCGACCGATAGATCCTTCCACTCCCGAGCTCCTCCAATCGTATCAGAGAACATCGGCGAATACTATTCTTCTGTGTCAGACTGCGAATATTTGTATAAAATAAACATTTAAATTAGTTGCAAGTCGACAATAATGAGCGGACTGTTATTATTAGACTGCGGAACTTGATGCATTTATGGCTTCAAAAATTTTTCAAGAAATGCTAGTTATTTCTTTCAAATCTACAAAGACGATTACCACTGAAAATAAGATTTTACATGATTCCACTTTCTTAAAGTATGCCTACAAGAATTGAAAATTGCATAAAACCATCCGTAGTCTACTTATTATATTCTTTCCAACTTATTACGATTGTTAACAGAGGAAATGAAAGTCCACGTGAGTCATGAATCTTGCAGTTTATATACACGATTTTTATTTCGCATAAAAGCAGTGCATTCGAATTTTCAATCCACGTTTTTCCTTCGTTTTGAATCCAAACATTTCACGCGGAGGCAAGATTAAGACCCGGACAACGCGTCTCCGGGAAAAAAGAGCAAGACAACGTTCCAATATTCCATTTACGGGGGAGCGCCGCAAGTAAAATGCAACGGATTAAGGAATGAACGACGAAGAGAGGGGGAGAGAGAGAGAGCCACGCTAATGTGACAGAAAATAATGCAACACCTGTAAAACGTCCTCGGGATTATCCGTAGGAGAAGAACAACCGACCTTCGTGTATCTTCAAGAACGCGCATGTGTATTCAGCTTATTGAAACGATAGCTGCACGGAAAAACGTACTCTTGCTGTCTCGACACGGAGGGATGGAAGCAAGGGCTAATCCATGAAAAATCCCTCGCGAACTGTTCCTGCCACTCCTTTTATTTTTTTCTCTTTTTTCGGGGAGCCACCACCTTTCGCTGTAAGGAGTGTCCTTGGCGCAGTCGTAGGGTTGAACCAGAGTACTAGAGAGACTCTGCGAAAGCTCGACTCGAAGACACTGCCATTCTTAAAATATTTTTATCGTTGAGGAACTTAATTTTCGGATCGTTCTCAAAAAGTTTCTCCGAAAAACGAAGAAATTTGAAAATGTTCGGAATAATTATTAAAACGTTGTTGATTGTCGGTTACTGTTATCAATGATGGGATTTGTTTAAATTGTATAATAGTAGGGATGAAAAGAATAATGTGCATACTGTCTTGACATAGTTTCCTGGCAGACCTAACAAAGGTTTTACCGCGGAGCTTACTATGTTTTGCTGGGGACACAGGCGAATCCCAGCAGGAATGAATGAGCCAACCCGGAAGACGGACACGTCCCCTGTGGATTATCGTGTATCGCGAGCGGGCAGTTTGCACAGAAGTTATTTGTCTTCGTCTCGCGTCGTCTTCTGTTATCGATAGCTGGGGAAACAATATGGTGTGTATGAGATCGCGGTTCATATTGCAGCGTGACTATTGATACTGTTCTCGATAAACATCGATAACATCGATATGTTACCAGTGCATTGATATATCGATAATATTGTTAACAATCGTGACAACGTACACGCACTATCGCTATTGTATTATACTATAATTGGAAATATTCTTTAATTTCTCTAGAACATTTCTTAAGAACCCTATCTACATAATTGGTTACACAGAACTTTATATCACTGCAACATAAATAAATTTTCATACGGTAAAGTAACCAGCTTAATAAAAAACTCGTTTATGCTTGAAACTAATTGAAAGATAGATTGTATACTTGAAAATATACGAAGGAATTTTTACAGGAGGTCATAGTATTTAATGTTTGAACGGTATTATCGACGTATCATTAAGTATTAATCTGATATCGATAATCGATAGCGACGCGTCTAGGTCGGTAGTCGGACAGGAAATATCGGAGAGTTCGGTAGTGGAAAATTGAAAGATGAGAGGAATCGTTCGGTTTAATTGTCGAGTTCGGTTCCGGTCGCTGAAAACAAGAGTCCCTCTCGTAAATATTCGCGGCGGTGGTCGCGGATGCGAGAGCGATTCTAATATTCAAATCCGCTGGCTGTTGTTCGCGGTACGCCAAACTTCGTTGTTAAATATTAACGCAGCGGCTCGAGTCGAGCGCGGTCGAGAAGGAGAGAGGGTTCGCGGGAAATGCGGGGAAAAATCGTGAAAGGAGGTCACGTTTCATCAAACCGAGGATAAAAATTTCAAAGTCAAATGATGTTTCGACAGCGGGGACCGTGGCCATGCCAATTAACCGAACCAAGCGACGTCAACAAAAAGACGAAGGAGAGGAGAGCCTGTTGTGCGGAGCGCGAACATTCCGTCCCAGAGGCGGACGTTTGTTTTCGCGGACTCGACGCCGACGCCAACGCCGACGCCGACGCCGACGCCGACGCAGACTTCCCCCTAGAGTCCCGAGTAAGTTCATTAACGTAAATGAGATGTTCCTGAAGAGGAGCCACTCATCGGGGGACCGCCTCGCGCCTCGAGCACCTCTCAAAGCCTTCTTATCGCAGCTTTAACACGTCGTTACGAACACTGCTCGGACGATGCGCGCCCGCCGAATAATCTTCGACGGAACTTTTCTAATCTGCCCCCGGTTCGCGAAACTGCCGACGATGTCTATCGGATTGGAGACAGAGCCAGTCGACGACGTTCGCTCGATCGAGAAAAGCTATCGTCATCTTTTTTGTAGAAATAATCTTTTTTGTATCTAGAGTGGAATGTAGTCACGCGTTAGCCCCCCGAAATGTCCGCCTTCTGGAGGGTTGGGGCTGTCTCCCGACGTCCCTCCTGTCGTCCCGGGTCTTCGGCGGCAGAGGAAGGGGAAAAGAAGGCGGAGCCTAGCGAGAGACCCCTTCCATGAATCGGGCCAACAGTCTGACAAACAAACAATTTTTAACGATGAAAAGAAAGTCCGATACAAATTTTATTCCACATTTTCGACTTATTTTTTCATGTAGGATCCCTTTCCCTTTTCGGTTTTACAACCAATTACCGATCGCCCTGTATATTCATCTAATTCGATTCCCCTACGCACTCCAATTACCTTAATCTCAATAAACACAGTCTCCGGGAGCCGGTCCGGTGTTTCATTTAATCCAAACACTTCTGACCCGCGGGCTGTACATACTAATTTCATTAGAGATAAAATGTTTGACTTTGTCCGTTCACCTCGCGAAAGAAAGGAATCTGCCAGTTCCGCGAAAATTAAACGAAATTAAATTGCCTTCGATCAAAGGATGAACCAACCTGTCTCTCTGGATCACGTCGAAATTCTTTCAGACTGTCTGACGATGATATTCGTTCATCAATTTCAAACAAATCTCACGACAAGTAAATAATATTTAGACGAAAAAAGTTAACAACAGCAACTAGAAATAATATTTAGATTGCAGATTATTCTAATTTTTACAAAACAAACTACCAAACTATAAAAATCGTATAAAGACTCATAATGCTATAACTTGACAATAACTAGAAAATAAAAATTGTCTATACCAATGACATATTTTTCTTACATACCGATTTTAATAAATTCATCTATAGTTACAGCTGCTTATATTTCTCACAAATGCATCAAATCAGGAGCAACAACGAACAAACACGGAAGTTGAAATATTTATACAACAGCGTGTTCGGCCTTCGACCATCGCCAGCAAATCGCGCGATCCTCTCGATCGACGTCTCCGTCGATTCTGTAAACAATTTTTCTGGAGGTACGTGTCTCGGTTGCTCGATCCCCTCGACCAATCGGGCCACGTTTCTCTCCGAAAATAAAAGTCTCCGCTCGAAACACAGCCGCCCGGCGGCGCTTCCTCCTCGTCGCGTTCTCGATTTAATTTTAGCACTTACGGACTCAGTACACTCGTGAGTTTCATCGAGGCGAAACTCGGTTCGGGAACGCGGTATTCCTCGGCATCGTATGCTCAACGTTTCCGAGGATTTCTTGCATTCGTCTGAACGCGGAAAACCATCGTTTTGGGCACGGTTTTGAAACTCGTGTGAACTCGTTCAACGTTCTACTAACACTGAGACAGTGTCTGTGTGACAGCACCCGAGGTTGCTTAAAATACTTTATCCGCCGTTGACAATTCCAATGTAAGATCATCTCAGTCCACAGTTTAGGGATCCGTCAAAATCACGGGTTATGATATTTTTAATTTACGAAAATATTTATATTTTATTTCTTTGGATACATATATTACTTTAAAATGTGACTAATAATTTGGATTGACGTATTCTCGCTATTTCTACAAAGTAATTTAAAGTAGTCACTTTTAGTGCTCCGTAGACCAAAATAAATATTTAACGAAACAAGGATAAATCCGAATAAAATTTGGTTGGTTGGACAAAGTACATCGGAGAGTTGCAACTTTTCCCCCACTCTTAGCCTTCGTTGCCATCTCGGCTGTGCTGTAGTAGTGGGAAGAGGTTAAAATAAAAATGTTTAGTTTCCACCAACAAAGCGCCTCGTACGACCGACGCAGAAATGATCGAACGCGCGTGGAGTCTCTGAAGAGCGAAATTGGGTGAAAACATTTGCACAACGTCGGCTCGCGTCTTCCTCCGAAATGTCGAAAGTGGAACCGGTAGAACTGGGTCCAAGAATATCCACGCAAGCTCGCAAGGGCAACCGAAAGTTCAACATCCTCGAGAGCGACGTTTACCTTGCTCCGCTCTTGTCCTTCCGCGATTTTCTTGTAAAATATCGATTGGGGCTGATGGTAACTTTTCCCGCAAAAAATCGTCGATCGCGGTGACCGTTCGGAGACGATCGGAATGTTCGATAAATCGCGAACAGCGGCGTTCCGAGCATGTTAGCTTGTCCGGCAGGAGGAGTGAAAATTGTTCGAGACGTAACGCGGCTCGTCTGCGTGTAAATCACGTCAGAAATATCGATAAACGCGTCACGTACCGGCGATACTTTGTCGAAGCGGTGCGGTTCCCGTGGGTTATATATTCCTCTTTTTATTTTTTTTTCGTTGGTCAATTCCCTTTCAAAAGGTCGGCGAAGAGAAAAAAGGGCGACCGGGACGAGGGCATAAAATGGCGGGTTGTTCCCTGGCGACAATTAGTCGCGATGCAAATTACGGGTATTCATAATTTAACGCTATTGACCGCTTTTAAGCGCGCGTTAAAACGGCCCGCCCCGGTTTTATATCGCGCCCGCGTAATCCGGTTTGCCGTTTCACGCGCGCGTGCAACGCTTTTTTTCTCTTCCCCCGTAAATTTCGTTGAATGATTTTCCACAGGCGAGAGCGGAAGCTCTTTTGATGGCTGCTTTGTGCGGAACGTGAATGGGCTAAATTGAAACTCTTCCGGATCGGCCTGTGTACCCGCGACGCATTTCTAAAGCCGGCACCGGCCACGATTTTTGGCTACTGATTATTATGCCCGCGACAATTACCCTCCGCCGAGGGAACCGCCGCGGACTCGAAATTAACACCCGGCAAACTTTGCTCAACGAGCTGCGCCGGATGCTTTCGAAATCGTAACGCGATCACAGGGAGCCGATACTACCAAGAGTACCACACAAAAGTTAAGAACGTTGATATATACTTCCGCTCAAAAATATGTGGACAGTTTGTTGCAAGTATAATTTATTTGAATAGTACCAATTTCTACAATTCAATTATTAAAACCTCTTAGCCATAAATCCGCTAGCGTGGTTTGCTGTCTTCTCAAGACAATAATAATTATTATTCGTCAGATATCTAATGAATTTATTATTAACTGTATTAACTAGACCGCATAAAAAATTGAACGTGTTGTCCGCATAATTTTGAGCAAGAGTGTACATATCATGGAGATACAAATAATTTTTCTGTTTATCGACAAAAGCATTAGAGAAGTTTTAAAAAAATATTTAAAGTGGGTTTCCGGTTAACGACATAAGTGTTGAATAAAGAAAATTTCGAAATACGGAACTCACATAATTATTATTAAAATATATATTCTCTGGTGCTGTGTAAACTAGACCGCATAAAAAATTAAACTGGACTGAAATACAAATTTATTTTCTTCTTTAATACATTTAACAGGTTGAAAGTAATATTATATTACTATATTACTTTTATTGTTATATTATAATAATATTTTTAAATTCTTCTCCAATGTTCTTACTGTTTAACATTTCTTACATCTTATTGGACAGCGGATCTTCGTGCAAAATAAAAATTTTATACCTGATTTGCAACAAACCGGATTGAAATAGAAATATATTTTCTTCCTTGATACATTTAACAGGTTGAAAATAATATAACAATATTTTTAAATTTTTTAATGTTTTCGCTGTCTCAAATTACACGTATTCGTTCAGATCATAAACGCACAAAATCCACAGTCCAGTGATGATACGATAAAGCTCAGACCCCAGCGGTTCCCTTTCAAGATTTTATTGACTTCCTCGGAGTCTCGGAATAGAAGATACATTTTTCAGCTGTAGAAAAGTTCAATATTTAAGGGACGAGACGCGTAGATGAGGTAAACGTTCGGGGGGTCATAACGGTCGCATAAATCTGAACGGATGAAGATCTGCTCGTTGGTAGAGGGAGAACCGCGCGTTCTGGCTCGAACCAGCGCGAAGTTTATCAACAGCAGTAGCGTTCTATTTGGGTCGAAAATAGAGTGCACGCACCGCTCGCTTTCTCCTACTGTCTCTCTCGTTCTCTTGGTTTGCAGCGTTACGTCCGTTCACCCTTGTTCAAACCAAGAATATCCCCGCTGGAGGACAGAGCGGAGGGCCCTCGTGCCTTTTAATCGTCACCAAACCAAGCACGAAACAGAATCCACGGTTTCCAAGCCTACTGGCTCGTGGAAGTATCGGGACGCTTGGATTTACGACTTTGAACCGTTGTATACACTCGAACTCCACGTATCGTTTCACATATTTGTTTATCCGATCATCGAATAACCCCTCGATAATTTGTGCCCAATATTAGGAAAGTTCAAAAATTTTTAAACGAAAAGGATTTTAACACTAAATGAATTCCATATAACGTTGAAATATCAAGCATTATCGAACGGTTCATTTTTTTTAATTTTGACCTGGACCACTCTCATTATTACGGGAATTTTTAAACCATTTTTCCAGAATATTATTATTTAGTTACTGTAATTAATATTCGGACACTCTTAAAATTACGATAACTTTTTTAGTATTCCACGTATATTCTACATATATTTTTATCTATTTAACTATTTTATTTTTACACGTATTTACCGTTGTTTCGAGCTTCTTTCGGCAGACAAGAGCTCTCGAATTATTTCCACGGAGAGGAATGCCGAAAGAATATGATCAGAATTCCATTAATTTGAGTGGAATTTCGTTAGGTGCCTTATTAATTGAATTCCTATCGAGCTTCTATTGTATGCGTTGTTGGGCGTTATGCGAATTATATGAACAGTTCATGCTAACAGAGATCATAGTTCAATGAACACGCGTTTATAAAATCTTCTGATAAATGTTAGTTATTCTCATTGATCTCTCACCATTTATTTTTATTCGACTCAAGAAATTTCACTGATTTTAGATATGCAAGCTGTAAACGCAAGCACTCGAATACTTTCCCACTCGACCGTGTATTTAAAGCAACCACAGTGCATTCGAAGACCTCCCTCCACCGTGAAACCGTAAACTTTCAGCTGCGCCGCTATCACTTTATTCGATCTTGACTGCGAACCAGATTCGTCCGAATGCGGTGTCGTGGAACAGTGACGATTTAGTCCGCGAATGTTCCTTGAAATCATACCCAAGAATAGTGATCGGAGTGTCCGTCTCAAGGAATAGTCTCCTGGTGGAAAGTTAAACATCGTATTCAGTGGTGCAAGGTTAGATATACATACGTAAAATCTGCACGATTAAATTTACACGATTAAATTTACACGATTAAATTTACACGATTAAATTTATACGAGCCCCACTCGGCATTGAGAATTTACAGAATTCAATACTATCGTACAACTGGAGAAAGTAAGCATGCGTCTACAATGTATGTCAACTACGATACTACATACGCAGGAAAGGTTAAACAAATGAATCTTACCTTGATTTTTGGTAGAAAAAATTACATGTTTACAATTTTAATATGTGCAATCTTTTGAGCATCGAGAACGATGACTTTTGGCCTTAATCATATTTTTTCTCACATCACCAGAAGTGCCTGAAAAATAGGATACAAATGTTTGTGTATAATAATATCGTATTTTATACCACGCATGGTGCAGAGTTGTACAGAGTTACAATAGAATTACATTCTAATTCAGTCATATTGTAATTTATAATTCAGATCTTCGTTCAATTAAATTATATTGTAATTCGAAATTGCAATTGGAGTAGAATTATAAAATAGTTTGTAATGAAATTACATTAACAACGAATTGCGAGGACGAGGAATAGAAAATACGCCGCATAGACAGGAAACATGTTTATGATAGAAAAACATGAAAATATATCGCACTTTTTCAAAGTTTTGCGCTATAATTTGGAGAGCTTTAATTATATTGTATTTCAATCACACATCTGATTATAAAATAATAATTAGTAATTGAATTAATTGGAAGGTTTGAATGATGTAATTCAGTTACGACGTAGTTGAATTACAATGAAATTGAATTACAATGAAATTGAACTACAATGAAATTGAATTACAATGAAATTGAATTACAATGAAATTGAATTACAATGAAATTGAATTACAATGTAATGGAATTACAGTGTAATTGAATCAGCACAACTCTGGCATGCTGCTCTCAGAGTCGATGACGAGGTATAAAGTACGCTATTATTATGAAAAGAATTTGTTTTGTTTCTTATGGATGGGCAATTAGTGATCCGAGCGTCGATTACGTGTATAAAGTACGTCATCGACTCTCGGAACACCAATTGTCCATGCGTGGCATTATAAAAGGAACGATTTCATTATAAAAAAAATTTGTTTTGTTTCTTATGGTTGGCCAATTGGTGCTCCGAGAGCCGATCACGTAGAGTAGGCTACCCCCACCCGGCCAGCAGTTTGGGCGATTGGTGGGCGATAGAGAGGGAAGCCGATTCTACTTCATCGCCTCTTGTAGCAGTTATTATCCAGACGTGTTTTATAGTATTGTTCTCGAGTCAGTTTTCGTAAAAGGGTATCCCGCTCGCACGAATGTATGTAAGTGCTAGCTCGTGCCGTAAATTTAAGCGTGCAGTGTAGCGTCGGAGGCCCGGCAGAGGACCGTGACAATGTGATATTGCGGAGCCTGGCAGCGTGTCCGAGCCGAGGCGAGCAGGAAGTCGGCGTCGAAAATGTGAGCCACGCGTGCACGTGGTGCCAAAAGTGAACTCGGGAACGATCTTGGCACGGGCCAAAGAGAAAGAGAAAGAGAACGAGCGTAGGCGCGCGCTTTCCTCGACCAAGTGGACCGTCGAAACAGTGTCGCCCGTGAAACCCGGAGCCGACGGAACGATAACAGTGAAAACTTCTTCTCCCCGTTGCATCCGGCGCGGGGACGGAAGGAGCGCGGTGAAAAATTATTTTTACCTCGGCTCGAGGTCGCTCCCGTGACTTTCTAGCAGTCGAGGGTTCGCGGTAGAACCCGCGAGAATTCATTGCCACGCTTTCCGGCCATCGAACGACCAAACAAATGTCGAGGATGCTGCGACTCGAGCTGGTGGGGATCCTGCTTTTGGCCTGCACCCAGATCCTCACGGAACACCGCGACTTCTACCAACCCAGGACTCAATATGGTCACTACTCCAGGTTCCACGAGTTCCCAGAACGACCGACCAGAGAGGTGAAGGTGAAACAAGGACTTCTACGCGGCATGGTCGTCCAGCCGAGGTCCAATCACGACCTGCAACCCGTTGACGTGTTCCTCGGTGAGTACCCGTCCTGCAATCGTGAAATCCATCCGATGTTCAGATACAATGATCAGAAAGTTTTTGCGGTTAGCCGATTCCGCGCGATTCGCGATACCCGCTCGATGAATAGAAGTACTAATGGGAAATAGTCGACGAGTTTCACGCGCTTTTTGCCGCTGAATTTTCCCGAAAGCTTTCCGGCAACGTCTCTGTGCATCGTACTGGTGGACACGTACATAGTGGACCACGCGAATCCTTGAAAAACCGGAATACATTTTCGAAAAGCGCTTCAAACCAGCTCAGCTTAGATGCTAGGATTCTATTAGAAAATAGTGGAAGAAGTATGCAAACAGTTTCTTAATTGCGATCACTTAAAAAAAGCTCAACATTAAAATTGCTTTCATCCCTTAACGACTTTGTTACGTTAAAAGCAACGTGACAACGTTCTTGAATTTTTCAAATCCTTTACCGTTTTATATTTCGTCCAACCAGATTCTTCGTAAATGCATTAAGATCCACAGTCTAGTGATCAGAAAAGAATCCATGGATCAAGGATTTTCTAATTCGTTGTAAAAGAATATACCCTCTCGTCCTGACACTAGGGGGTAGAGAAGGGATGGAGATTTTCTTATTTCGAAATAAACATCGTCGTCTTATGCCGAAAGAAAACTTGTCAACTATTGCAGCATGGAAATAATTCTATAAAGGCTTTTATAATTCTATAAAGACTTTTAATCACTGTCAAGTGGTGACAGTCTCGTTTAACCAGTTAACTGCGTTCGTCGTGTATACACGTCAATCCAGAACTCTATTGCGGTGCAATAACAATAACCGTTTCAAGAATGTAAAATTTATAATAGGACACATTGCCCTGCGTTCGACGCGTATACTCGTCATTGGTTGATTTTAATTCCGCACTCTGTGAGGGATTTTTAAAATTAAATTACGCAGTTAAGAGGTTAATTACATTTAACACCGACGTCGCGCACGGTCAAGTAGGCTAATTCTCGATAACAAGTTGGGTCCCCAAAAATGATCCACCAGCGAGATTTTCCCTCTTTCCTGAAAATTCTCCTACGTCCTTAAACCCGCCGGCGAAGTCAATCACAGCCATAGAAATCCGCTCACAATCATCCCGAACAGCAAGTTCGGAAGTTCGGTGGGGCCCAATCACCGGCAACCCTTCGCGTCCCTGCGCACCGATGTAACCCCACGGTCCAGAGAGGAACGATAACACGCCCGGTTTCCGTGAGCCGATACGGTGAACTTTGGCCCCGGCTCGGCGAAACTTTCCTCGCAGCTGCATCAGCTTTCACCCGTTCGCATTACCGCTACGTATCCGCGCTTCGGGAATCTCGATACGTCAAAAGCCACCGAAAACGAGAGCCGCGCGCTGGCTATTTTCGGAATAGACGCGCGCGTGCTCTTTTCTTCGTCGTGTCGTGCGTGCACAACCCGCTCCGCTCACGGCCCTGCACTCTCCCGAGTTCCGCGGGAGCCGCTGACATTCTTTGGTGTCGATTCCGCCATGAACGCTTGCCACTCCTCGAACCCGTTCCTCTGTGACTGCACTGTGTGACAAAAAGCACGTTTTAGATCTTCCTCAATCATTTTCTTGTAAATCCTGGTCGGAAAAAATCGGAAAATGGCGGGTTCCTTAGTTGTAGGGGTCAGGTGACGCATGAAAAATCCTGGTTTGAGTTTAGTGGAAAATGTTTGGCTCTTCCGAATATCGAATAGTGGTAGCAAAAAGGGTAGCAACCCCTTAACGAGGAGGTATAGATCTGGAATTTTACAAAATTGCTGTACCATTATTCAAAATATTGTTTACAATACATTATCGAGACCTTCGACTCAAGGTCGTTGATAGTCAACTGCGACGGAAAATACTTGAAACTGGAGCAAATATATTTGAAAATAAAACACTCGCCAAACTTTGTGAAACAGGTTGACGCGCGTGTAACACTGCTATTTTAAAATTCGCCGAGTTACAAGAGTGGTTGAACGAGTAATCGCTGTAACGTATCTAAAATTTTCAATTTACATCCGAACGAACGAACAACTTTTAAACGAAATTGCAGACCTTGTTTTATGGTCGCCGGTGTTCGACAGTCGAATATTTCACTGCGTCGAATTTGAAAAAGCTGCGAATGCCAGGAATGCACAAAATCCTCGGTGTGGTACTAATTTTACAATGAACTGCTAGATGTTATCAATGTCTGGAAAATTACAACAATTATGCTTTTCACGATCGGAATATTTGGCGAGCTTGGGAATATTTCAACCGTGTCCAATAAAATTCTCGTTTCACAAAATAAAAGGAGAAAAGTAAACGCTTATTTGTGTGAATTACGAGGTTCGGATGTCTGTTGTATTCGGTGAATGGAACACCGGTACGAAATCTCCAATTACACGAACTTTACCGTGCCTTCTACCTTTCGGCCAACTCTTCGATGGATTGTTGAATCCTCGTAGTAATCAGGGATCCAGTTCTACCGAACACAAAGCTTAAATCAATTTCTTCCGCACGGCGGGAGGCATCACGGGCCCGTAATGTAAACAGCGAGTTCAAAGGCAAAACGGAAGCACGACGAGGCATGTATTGATTCGTAATGAAGTTACGCTACAGGTTCTTTCCATAGAAGCCCGTCGAATACGGGGCAGAACACAGCTGAGCACTTCGATACTTATTTCAAAGTAGCCGCGTCTTCGGGACTTCGTGTCTTTTTCAAATTATCGAGTGGTTGGTTGCATCGTTGAACGCAAGTCAACTCTGCTCCTCGATCGTTAAACTCGTTGCAAGTCCTGGTTTCTCACTTTCAAAAAATTCTTTTCTTCGCATCTGTTTTAAGTGTAATTAAACAGTTTCGTCAATGTAGAGAACGTGTGCATCAAATCTGATCAAAGTATTCCGTATTTTAATGAATACTCTTATATTTTCTAATTTTGGCTTCTAAACCTATCTATATCATCCCACAATTTCTCAATCTCTTTCTTTAATTTCGCATTCAAATATTATCGCACAGTTTCCACATCTAATCAAAATAAAACAATCAAATCAAGCTGAAAGCTTGTGTTCTTTAATTAATTTTGTTGAAGACAATGACGAATTCTGGATTCGTTCGACATATTCCGAAGAATGAAGCACCTCTTCCGTAACTGTCGCTCGGCAGACAGTTTTCACCGTTACGTAGAGAATACCAACTTTGGATGCGAAAAATGTAAATTTTCTTCTTTTAATCATAACGAAATATTCGAATACATCGGGTGTCCCATCGTTCCGTCGGCCCCAAATAAAAGTAACGGTAAACGTGTCGAGCGTGTCGCACACACAGGGAGACTGAGCGGATAAGCGTATCGAGGATCGTGCTCGCGAGATATCATATTTTCATCTGATGCAGCAGCGATCGCAACACTTGGGGAGAGTTTCGATGTGTGTAAAGAATGCGATCGGGGGAAAAATAGGTTGCTTCGCATTCACGGGGGTTGATCGTGTCTATATTCGGTATTCAATATGTCAGCCGGCGTTCTCCGATCGGTCGAAAGAGCTTCATTGTTCTCCGAAAAAGAGGCTCTTCTCTACCCCCCGCTCTATCCCCGCCGCTGGAAAGATGATCCGGCGCGAACCGTCGCGCAGGCAATCACCGTAAAGTTTTATTGGGCTCGGTGTTGGATCGATTAAATTGATCGGGCTCGGTCCGGCATCCGTGTTAACACGCTCCACCTTGGCGGAAAGGATCCCGGGCGATCCATTTTATCCAATTCCCGGGTAAATTGGATTCCCGGGTCCGAGAGCAGGCTTCTACGTAAAATATTAAATCGCGGCTTGTCTGAGTGGGTGGCGCAAATCGAAAGGCTTGATTCGGAACGACGACGACGACGACGGCGGCGGCGGAGGCGCCGCACGGCCGGATTAAAAACGTATGGATCGCTCGCGTCGAAATTGGAACGACCTTGAAAAAGTTTGATTGGCCATCGGAGAAGTTAAATGGTGGCGTTCGACGGCCGCCCCTCGCACAGCTGTTGTCTCGAGTTTTTCAGACCCGCCGGAGATAATTAAGAACCCTCCGTCGAGATATCGGCCCCCGTTATCGGACTACCCGTAATTCCCTGTTTTAGGAGCCGATAAAACCGGTCCGGTCGACTCGTGTATCTCTTATTTCGCTTCCGAGATAACTAGTTACGTAATTAACGTACCATATATTGTGCTCGAGTCACTAACGACTCGTTATTTTGAGGCTAGAAAACGGAGAGTAATAATATATATTGTTTTACGATCGGATTTCGTTGCTTTTTCGGCACACTGGGGAGGCGCGAGTCATTAGTACACTGCGGGTCTTCATGCACAATTATTAGGTGAAAGTAACTTTGCTTGTGAATTAAAGTTACTTTATTCTGTATCATTTTCTGTCTCACATTTTCCAATTTATTTTGGAAATGCTGGGTCCTTGGCTAAATCGAACCACGGTAGGTGTTAGGGCATCGACAAGGGTTATGTTAGTAAATAGCCCCTGAATTGTAGTACTGGGACGGTTAACAAGGGTTATTTTTAAAAGTAAAAACCTGGGGATGAGGACGTCAAAAATGTTCCCGAACGAATAAAAAGATGGATCGCCCACTCGATAACTTATCAACCAAAAACGTTTTCTGCCTACCCTCTACTTTCGCCGGAAGGGTAGTTACAGGGAAACATCGGTTTATCGATTTTTAATCCACTTTTCCTATTTAATTGCCAGTGAAAATCCTGCAAAAATTCAGATATCGTGGTTATTGGGAGAGACGGCAGAGATTTTCTTCAATCATTTTGTTGTAAATCCTGGTACTAAAAAATCGAAAACAACGAAAAATTAAAAAAAAACACTGATTCCTTAGTTTCAGGTATTACGTGACACTTGGAAAAATCGTGTTTTGATTTCATTTGAAATTTTCCAACTGGGGGACACAGCTTTTTAAAAATTTCTTTATTGAAAGTACACCAACATTTACGCTTTTAATTGAACGTACATTAGCTGGTAATTCTTGTTCCTCGTAAAAGTTTAAAAAAATATAGGTTCTTGATAGTTTAAGAAGGGAAATCGATATTGAAAAATTTTTCAACCCCTTACAAGAATTTCTTTTGAAAGCTCGATCCAAACCCTTGAATTTTTTAGTTGTAGGTATTAGGTGACGCTTGAAAAATTGTGTTTCGATTTCATTTAAAATTTTCCAATTGGACAGCTTTTTTTAAAATTTATCTATTTAAAGAACATCAGCATTGTTACGCTTTTAATTGAACAGACGTTACCTGATAATTTCTGGTAATTTCTGTTCTTCGTAGAAGCTTTTGAAAATATAGGTTCTTTACAGTTTCAGAGGAGAAACCGATATTACAAAATTTTTCAACCCCCCACAAGAATTCCTTTTAGAAGCTCGATCCAAAACCAAGTGTAAACTGCCGGAGAAAGCGGAGGAACCTTTCAAATTGCGTCCAAAGGGTGACCCGAGCACCTCTGGCCGTAACCAATTACCAATTGACAATCACGATCGCCACTCGATGTTTCAGGAGTGCCGTACGCGGAGTCGCCAGTGGGATCCTTAAGGTTCTCACCGCCTAGATCACCGGAACCATGGTGGGGCGTGCGACCATCCCTGGAATTCGCCCCCGTCTGCCCGCAAGTGACGCCGAAGCTGCAGGATGAGGCGAAACCGGTCCGGTACGAGTACCTGGAGAAGCTGTTGCCTTATCTGAAGAACCAAAGCGAGGACTGCCTCTACCTGAACATCTACGCTCCCCATCAGCCCGAAGGTGAGCGATCTCTCCCAAACGGGATTAATTGTTTCCAAGATTCTCGGCGGCCGCTCGATGGCAGTTCGGAATCGAGTTCCACTGGCCCGGTCGAGGACCAGTTAGCCGTTCCGGACGTGTTTCACGAGGCAGACCGGTCGATTTGTCAAACTGTTAATGGCTACCCCACACGGTTCCACCTTCCGAATAAATTGGATACACCGGCTCCGCCATTTTCTTTGGAATTATTCTTTGCGCTAATACAAATCTTTCTAATGAAACATCGTTTTAACTCTGACAAGATTCGAGGATGTGTTCAAGCTTAGTTCAGATACTTGAGAAAGTATTGCAGCATTTCAATTTTTACATAGATTTTTATGCATTTATGAAGAAATTGGCTGAGTGAAGAATGAAACGGTAAAAGATTCGAGAAATTTAAGAATATCGTAATGTTGTTTGTAATGTAACATAATTACCTAACATAATTATTAAGGGATGAAATCAATTTTTATTGTACTCCTGAAAAAAAATTTTTTAATTACGCGGAAACGTGATTTCCAGTGGTTCAAAATAGCATTGGATCGACCTACGACATCTGGAGGAACATAATTTAATTGTTCAAATTGATATTGATCCTTCCGGTTACCGCGAACCCAAATTCAAACAGCACAATTTTAGCTCTGTATTGGCTTATACTTGACATGTACACGTTCACTTAAAAGATCCAGCCAGATTTCTATTTTATACCACTAATTATAAAACTTATCGAATTAATTAACTCCCAGCATAAAAGGTCATAATGGAGTTCCTATTGAAAAGCATCCTGACATTTGATTAAACGATCACCCAATTAGGATCTCAAATATAGGATCCATTTCCAGATCCATTTCCAGATCCGTATGGAGATACTCTCGGACTGATTTATAGACATTAAAATAGAAAATGAGAGGATTTTATTATATTTCAAAGTGAATGACGCTCCTGTCAAACTTCTTCGAACATTTGATCAGTACCGAACTCTAGAGGATCAAGAATAGCATGAATGCATAAAGTTCGGTTCCGCACAGATCGGATACGTCGTTGCGGGAACTCTGAGTGAAATGAAAATGACGGAAAGATAACACGAAAGAATTTACGAGGCAATAAATGCGGAGGCTCGCGCGATTCGTGTGTAACGAAGAATTCTCGTAAAAAGCTTTTCCCCCTCCCGATTAATCGTCGCCGGGCGCCGATTTCATGGATCAGCTCGCGAACCACGGCAATGAAGAATATATTCCCCGCTTTACTGCTGTTTACGATCACCCAGTTATTGCCGTCAGATAACGCTATATTATAGCAAACAGGAGACCTGTGACCAATAATATCACAGCGAGCGTGGACGCTCGGGGTTGCACAGAAAAGCTGCGGGAAGTAAGATCAAGTGACGTACCTGGCATTTGTAAGACGTAGATATTCTAAATTTTCAATTTATTTTTTTCCTTGCAGAATCCGCCCCTTTTCGGTTGTATCACCGATCATCCTGTATAAATACTAGGAGTGGGTTTTTAGGGTACCCATCCACCCCTAGTATTTATACAGAGTATATATTTTTTAAATCTAGTACAAGAAATACTAAATTATCAATTTATATTTTTCCTTGCAGAATCCACCACCCCTTTTCGGTTGTATCACCGATCACCCTGTATAAATACTAAGGATGGATGGATACCCTAAAAGCCCATCCCTAGTATTTATACAGAGTAAATATTTTTTAAATAAAGTACAAGAAATTCTAAATTTTCAATTAATTTTTTTTCCTTGCAGAATCCACCCATTTTCAGTTGGATCACCGATAACCCTGTATAAATACTAGGGGTATCCCGAGTTTCCGGGTGCACGCCCACCCCTAGAATTTATAACCGAGAAGGGGCGGATTCTGCAAGCAGAAAAAATGAATTGAAGATTTAGAACTTGTTTTACTTAATTTGAAAAATATTTACTCTGTATTTTCGACAGCTGCTCGCGTAGAATTACCCCCTCCGCCACAAATACCGAGACACCTTGTATAACGAAAATATTCTAGGTCAGATGAAAATATGCAGGAGTCAAAATAGCTTCGGGAGCAAATGGAAATCAGAAGACGCGAGATTCGGCGCGAGATTCGACGCAGAGTCAACTCGCAATTAGAAGTGTAACAATCCCTGCTTAGAACAAATATTTCCCCTTAATCCGCCGCGAGCCAACTACACGGCAATGTTCGTTAAATATTGAAGAAAGGGTGGAGTTGTCCAATCAGAGATTCGAAGCTCTGGCGAACCCAGCGTCATACAATTCCCACTGTCGGTGCTTTCAGGTGCAAACCGCGACCTTTTAAGAGCTTCAAAGATGAGCACCATATTTACGGAAGGTTTCATTACAATTTCACACTGTTTTTAACGCGGTTTCCATTCAGAAGCAAATATTTTTCCGAGACAATCACCGTCTCTCGACAAAATTAAAACTATTCTACGAAGCACACTTCCTTTATCTTGACGGTGCTAAATCCAGCAAAATGCTTATAAAATTCTGTGAAATATTTCATTCTTTCCGTGATAGCAAAAAAATTCTCCAGTTAATTTCGGATAACGAAGAAGCTCGATACGTTTTTAATTGCACGAAATTCTGCAGTTCGAACAGCACCGATTCATTAAAAACGTATCCGATCGTTCATTTCTTTTTCCAGTACATTTTCCCAATAAACTTTATTACCAAATAATTCATCACGATTATTATGATTTATTGCCGTGCAATTTGCGCTATTATACGCTCCGTGGAACGAATGAGCAACCAGTTTTAAAACGTGACTCAAATAAAACGCTGCCGCCCATTTACATGAAAGTCGAATGAATAAAATTTGTGACAGAGTCTGCGTCTATGTTTACGTTAAATAGCACATAAATCACTTGTGAGAAATAAAGACTGTAAAGATTCGTATAGGATGCAATACGGAAAATTATTATATTTTCCACTCTGAGGCGTGCAAGTTTTGTACTTGCTGTTGTTGAAATGAATGTTTTTATACTTTTGTGTCCGTTTATTGCATATCTTCCATAAGCAAACACAGTTTACCGTAGCTCGAACGATACGAATATCCGTCGGCGAAATAATATTTTTTTACTTACAAACGAGAACGCACCCATCCGAGAATCACAACACCTGCGAGGCAATGGACTCAAAGTTACCGAATAGATTGAAAAATTCAATGCGAGCAAA
The DNA here is from genome assembly GCA_028455805.1 of Lasioglossum figueresi. Taxonomy (NCBI): domain Eukaryota; kingdom Metazoa; phylum Arthropoda; class Insecta; order Hymenoptera; family Halictidae; genus Lasioglossum; species Lasioglossum figueresi. The sequence goes on from CM052194.1 coordinate 17,247,502, forward strand.
ACGTTCCACGGTGTGTCTTAACGCATCGTCGACTTCGAAGAATCATCGACGACATCAAAGAGAAAATCTTCGAAGAAGAGCTGGCGGGAAAAACACGCATCTCAAGGATTTGCAACGTTGTTACGTTACAAGAAGTTTACACTGTCGCTTGAACAAATTTTGCATCGTTGTTTCGGCACTGACGCTTTAGTAGTTCAACAACACCTAGCTGATAACGACGTGCAACTGTTGGGTGCAGTCTCAATGTTTTATCACTTGAAAAGTGGAAAATGTTTGCCTGATGGAAACGCCATTCATCCCTTTGCACTCGGAGCTAGGATAGCTCGAAAATTAAACATCTCTTTCGATATGAAATTCATACAATACCTCGTACAATAAATGTTTAGTAATTGATCGGTAGACCGCGGATTTTATGCATTTTTTACGAGAATGAGTAGGTGTAGTTTAAAACAGCGAAGATATTGGAAGAATTTGAAAACACTGAAAGGTTATTTTCAATCTATCAAACATATTAAGACAGAAAATAAATTTCTATTTCACTCCAGTTTGTTGCAATCCAGGTAGAACCAGGTACACACCAACATGTTTCACACTAAACCTACCACGAGGGGTCTAATGATTCATGAATTTATTGAATATATTTTTTTACTCTAGCATATATTATAGTAAACATAAATTTAATCTTGTTATTTTTATAATCCTATACACATCAGTCACTTTTGATGGTCGGTAGGTTTAGTGTTAATAATCTAAAGAATATTTTGAATGATGTTGCAACAATATTTAGTGGTGACACAGGAACAAATAGTTCCTCGACTTATTTGTTGAAGTTGAAATTTTGATGATTATTTAAATGCGTGCGCACATTAGTAGGAACAAGTGCAATAGACGTTTCGTTGCACGGTGCGCCGGTGCAAGCGTCGAAATTAAGCGAATTATCGTGCCACCAGAGGCAACACGTTTGGGCCACAAAGGCAAATGATCCGCAACAAAGACCGATCTCGGCCCCGCTTATGATACACAACGTGATCCGCTGCGGCAACCCCGGTATTTTTCGTGGGTCGCGATTCCGCGCACGAGACACGATAATTTGAAATAATTCCGTCGACAACGGGCGCGCGTGCAGAGAAGGATTATCGCTGGCCGTCGGTTTGCGGCCGCTCTCGTATTAATTATTCGAGCACGACCGCTTTTTGAATACGAAATTGCTGATTTGTCGGATGCACGGTTTTTAATTTGTCGTTCGGCCGTTCGATGTTTGCGTTCGGCTCGCTTGTAACGCAATGTTTGGACGAGGTACCAGCCGTCCACGTACGCGCGCATAATGCCCGGCGGAGGCGAGAATAAATTCGAGGAGGGATGAAATTAATGTTATGTCGGGTTTCGGAAAACTTCCCGCGAAAGTTAGCAATTTTGTACGATACGCGGCACAGCCAATTAAATACTTTTAGGCGCCGTGCGCGCCGATTCGTTCCGTTTACAGTTTAATGAAATTACGCTTCGAAGCGTCATGCAAAACTGAAAGAAAGAAGAAAATTTTGTCCCTTCGCGCCTCGTTTTCGAGAAAAACGAATTTAACTGTTTAAGTAGAATCAGTCGGTCGTGGTCGGACATAGAATTATTGACAAATTTTATTCTTACCATTTCGACTCAATTTTGCGTATGGAATTACTGGGAAAATTAATGCTTATTCTTTTCTAATTTTAATTTTGCGGGCATCGCGACTAATATCACTGCAGCCTATTCATTTGACGATGAATTGAATGATTGCGTGACCGGCTCGGCGATCGGACAATATGATTATGAACGAAACAATTTAATTCGTGTTTATTAGCAAGTAATTAACACGCACCGAATAATGCGAATTGCGAGACAGTTTGAACGAATGCGCCTTGTTATCCTAATTAATTCTACGAAGACAACGGGGACATTTCGGTTTGTTAAAAACGTACTTGTTAATTTTTAATTTGTCGTTTCTAGAACAATCTTTATAAACATTTATTTCGATCCCCAAGACGTGTTCAATATCGATTCGTATTTTATTCTCGAAGAAGTTACGCGTTTAATCGATCCCGGCGGGAATACCATCCGGCTGAATTTCGAACTATGTCGAAGTTATGGCGTCGAAGCTTGGGGGACACCCAGAGTGACGAAACCCTAAAAGCGGGACGAGGTATCGACGCCGTTGTCTGCCCTCATCCGAACGCGACGTCGCGATGCCGTAGTAAATTTCATTCACGGTAGAAATTTATTTGACAGGGGCCTGCGGATCGGCCATTAATGAATTTCCCGATATTTTACAAGCCCGTCGAGGGGCACGCGCCCCATCGCAGACGCGAGTCCCGTTGAAAGCGGCTTTCTCCATCCCCTGCAACCTCTGCAACCCCTGACCCTTCTCATCCAACGGTTCCGGTATTTAAGAGGGCGTATATATCTTCCCTAGGACAGCTCCTGTAACCCGTGGCCAGCTCCAATTTAGTTACACCCCTGGGCAGAATAATGGCGCACGTGTGCCATCGAAAACTACAATTTTTCTAATAAGGAGAAAAGAACCAGGTAGTAAAATTTTTGGGCAACACTGTGACGAATTTGTGTACACGAATGAAAACCAGAGTAATAATATTCAACAATCAACGCAAGCTACTGCGGTAGAATGGAACAATTTGTCGCAGAATACAATTAAAACGGTTGCGGTCTGCGGTTAAATAAATGAGTTCGGGTGTAATTATTCGAAAATATTGTTTATTATAATACCCCACAATGCAATTCAACTTGATACAATATTTGTATCCGGATCAAGCGCTGCCGAAATCCGAAAACATAATAAGTCACGTTACCGTGTGTTAAAGAGCTGACAGTACAGCTTTTAAAAACGAATAGCTTTTTAGATAATGTGTGAATATCTTTTGTCTACATTTTTTTTTCGTTTGTTTGTAATGAAAATTGAATAGATCCGTTTTTGTCAGAATCGCTTCGAGTGCGAAGTGTTAATGTAACAACATTGGACTAGAAAGTGCAAGATACATTATTACTTGATACATTGTAATAAAAATTGATTTTCATATCTGAAAAGAAACAATAGCGTCAGGCGCGACAAAGGTAAATCACGAACGACAAAGAAACGTAGCTGCGAAGTAAATCAGGAGACAAGAGATTAAGGGTACAGCGAACATTCTAACGATAAAAATATGGAAAGTACCTGGAGGACTGGTGTTCCATTCGCGCGGATCGCGTGCATTTCTGCCAGCGATATTTAAATCCGCGTTATCACGCTCTCAAGAATTCTCAGACAGAAAAAGGGAGGAGAGATTAAGTTCTCCGGGGACGTCATCGTATTATCTCCAGCCCGGGGGAAGCTTCGAGCGGGGGCTAGGAACGTATACAGGCCGCCGCGAAACACACTTCCGGCGAGTTAATTTTTACCCTAATCTGCGCGACGAACGGATAGGTAACATCGACGTTGTGGAAAAGCAGGACCAGGAAGAGAGAGAGAGTGAAACTCTACGGTGACTTCCAGCGGCGCGTCGGTACGGAACGGAAGAATGAAAATCTCTAGTAATCCTCGAGAGGATAATCGACGACCCGCTCCACAATTTTTTTCCCCTTCATTAGCGAACCCATCGCAAACGAGAGGGATTACTTTTAATTAGCTTCGAGGAGGTGGCAGGATTTTTGACCGGCTATACAGGGTGTTCCAAAATGTACATTCTTGTATAGGGTGATTCCTCGCATCATTCGAAGTAACGTTTTCCTTTGCGGAAATGATCTCCGAGGTTTCGTTAAGGATTTATTAACGAAAAACGCGGACCAACCAAGACGCGGCTGCGACAGGCCCCGCTGAGCGCAGCGCTGGCATTGGTCGAGTCGGGGTCCGTTCAGCGGGGCCTGATCGGTCGGCGTTTTTCTTCGATAACTCCTGAACGGAGCCTCGGAGAGCATTTCCGCAAAGGAAAAAATTACTGCAAACGACCTCAGAAATCACCCCCTCGAAGAAAATACATTTTTGTTGGTTCAGCAGAAATGAATTGCACAGAATAATAAAAGTATTATATTATCAGAACTAGATTTCTCGTGTAAAATCGAAAGCAACAGAAATTGATTTGCTCGATAATTGAATTTTCCGCAGTGTGTCGAATTTTTGTCGGGCAGCCGCAGGTTCATCCTGATTCGAATCGCGGGTCTCGTTCTTCCGACAAAATTTTATTTCGGCGGGCGGCCGTCGAAAGGCACTAATTTTTACAAGTAACTTCGTTCCCGGCCGGCGAATCACGCGGAGTTAATCTCCAGGCCACGTAGCCTCGGTGAAAACAACGTTCGGGGGTTCTTTTGCATATGGAAACGCGTTATACGAGGGGCCGCGAACGAACGACGCTAGCGGAATAGCAAGGAATTACTCGTTTCTAGGCCATGTCCGGAATTAGCCGGGGTAATCCATTTTTGATTTCTTTGCTGGACGACAGCGTTCACGTGACTTCGTTTCTATTTCCATATTAGCCAGTCCGAGAATCGGAAATGCTCTGTAATTCCCCGTTCGTGGCGGAAGTTAACCTCCCCTCGAGTTATTACTTGATTGCTTTTTAAAGCGCCTTGGAGATCGTCAACAAATTTACATTTTCAACGGCTAATCCCGCTGTTTTGCCCGAGTGCCTGTAACTTGGAATAGAAATTCAATTGTGCGTCGTAAAGTTGTTTACGATGCAACAAAGTCAGTCGCACGACTATAACGGACCATAGATTTTTATGCGAAATGAAAACTTGTAAAAAAGTGAAATTAATTCTGGAAAAGTGGGAATAAGTAAAATTTAATTTTCGCAGGTAACAATTTATTTTTCAATTACGAAAAATCGACTTGATATAATTAGTCAAGGTAATTACCTCGACATACATATTAAAAAATATTACAGTTTGCGTCAAACGTCGCAGAACAAGCTCGTGAAATAACTTTTTTCGTCTAATTAACAGCGGATTTTCTATTTCAAGACGTCTGGTACATCCGCTCCGATTGAATTGAAGGGCACAAAGCGAGCCTGTGTCGGGCCGGTTGCGCAAACGCGTGCCGTTTAAGTAAATCTGAAAATGCGTGAAACCTCCGACGTGGACGGTCAGCTAAGTTGGTAATAACCAGGGACAGAAGGAAAATGAAACGGGGGCAGGGTTTCGTGGATGAAGGAATGGGACGGGAGGCTGGACACGACCCGTTTTCAGTAGGTAGCTCCGGCGTCGGATAAAACGCGGCACAAAAGAAATTGAACCTGCTGGAAACTCGCAAGGACAAGTCGGGGCACAAAGGCCGAGTGCCACTCGAGCACACATTCCCTCCCCGTATCGTTCACAGGACTCGAGACCGTGAACGTCGCCGCGCAGCCAGACAGACGAACATCTTCTAGCTTTTGATTAATAATTCGTAATTCGATATCGCGTTTGAGACAATCCGTCTGCGATTTTCAATCCGGAGAAACGACCGGAATGGGGACAGGAGCGTACTCGAATCGTCTCGATGTCCTTATTGTTCGAGCACCTCCCCTCAAAGAGTCTCCCTCGCTCGAGGGGACAGGCTCGTTAATCGATGATTAGAAAGTCTTGCTAACAAGGTCTTGCGTGTTAGACTTTGATTCCAAGATTCTGGCCCGATTCGATGATCGGCTTTACCCAGAAGGCGTCTCTCGGTGCGGTCAGGACGAACACTGTTCCGGAGAAGTGCACTCGACTCGCGCGATCCATAAACTCGCTGCCTGCTGGGCGTTGCGACCCTGCTCCTTTCGCCTGTTCCTCTTCCCTCGGTGATTCTTTCTACTTCTGCCCGAGGGAACAGCCACGAATTTAGCGCCGGCCAGCTTTCTGGCCTGGCAAAACGCTCGTTGAAAGTTCGCCGGGGGCTTCGGCGCCGTTTTGATTTAAAACTTCCAAGCCTGTCTGGGTGAATAAATAAAGCTCCTCCATGAGAACCGGATCCATTTGTAATGTGGAGTTAGCGTGACCTGCACCGGCTACCTTCGGAATCTCCTGTTCCTGCCTCCAACCTAAGAACAATAATAATTTCCACCTGGATATCGTTGCGGCTTTACTTACAGTGTACATTCACTTTAGTTTGGAGTGGTGGCTATTCTGTTTGGGTTGCTGTTTGGTTGTTCGTACATCCAACGTGTTTATTTTATGTTTCTGGAGAAGTAGTTCGCTAAGGAAATTAAAGAAACATTGCACTTTCAGCTAGATCATTTTTTTAAGTCGAACAAAAAAGAGTTTTTCAAGATACCCGTAGCAGGTCCTGAGAAAAGATACATTTTGCGTGAAGAGAAGCATAATTATTTCTCGACGACCTTTAAGGATTAGAGGTCAATGTCAGATTCAAGAGCTCAAATCTCTGAAAAACATTCACCTAGAGATTATATTTGAAACAATTTTTAAAACAACAGGAAAGTTTAAACACTGGCAGCTGGGTCTAATTATTTTTCATTCGCGTCCGCAAAGACGTCAACGTTGATTTCAAAGAAGAGAGTTTAAGAATTGTTATTTTGAATTGTCCACTGAAGCCTGTCAGTCTCCCATACACAGTGATCAAGCGTAACCTGGCGGAAAGGGATCGTGCAAACAGCAAATATTGTCTGAATTCAATTGAACCCGAGCGATTTCACGTAAAAGCCGATATTCGTCCCCGAAGAATCGATCAGACCACGGAAAGAGGCGGCCGAGTCCGTCGCAATGATCGCCGGGAAAGCAAGGATTAGGGATCAGGGTTCCTTATCAGATTGACGCGATCTCGTTTCCCGATTGCTTCACAGAAGAACCAGTGGACCGAGACGAAGAAGTTCCCGTAGAGTGACGTCAGGTGTACGGGCCGGAAACACGTCGGCCAGTCGCATCCCTTCCACGTCTTTCCGCGTTTACGGATTTCCGACGAATTCAATTTCTTCGCCGTCCTTAATCCTCGCTCCTCGCAGGATGCTCGTTGATCCCCTTTGTCCGGCATCGGAGTATCGGAGTCCCCGTAATCCTGCGCCGGAGACAAATTTAAGGCGGGCCGGGGTCGGGCCGGGGTCGGGCCGGGGTCGATTCGAGTCCCGGCAAATTTCGTTTCCTCTGTACACCTTTGATCCACGGGCCTGGGAATCGTGACTACTCCTTGTCGGCCTTTCGACGGAACCACGCCGCCTTATTTCCGTTTCCGTCGCACGCGTTCTTCCTGTTTAGGCGTGTCACAACCCTCCCTTCGCGTCGCTCGGTTGGAAAACATCGTGGACAATACTGATCGAGGGTGAAACTGCGTGAGGAACTGTGTGAGGAACTGTGTGAGGAACTGCTAGATGAAACAGACAATCTAACACCTAATGGGTTGCGTTACGTGTAAAAATGTGTTCGTTCCGTTCGATTTTGCATGACCAATGTGATCAATGTTTATATTCTTGTATATTCTGGTATATTCTGATATATTCTTGTTTATTCTGGTATATTCTGATATATCCTGGTATATTCTGATATATCCTGGTATATTCTGGTATATTCTGGTATATTCTGGTATATTGTTGTATATTGTTGTATATTGTTGTATATTGTTGTATATTGTTGTATATTCTTGTATAGTCTTGTATAGTATTGTATATTCTGGTATATTCTGGTATATTCTTGTATATACTTGTATGTTCTACTGGTATATTCTTGTATATTCTAGTATATTCTTGTATATTCTTGTATATTCTGGTATATTCTGGTACATTCTAGTACATTCTGGTACATTCTGGTATATTATGGTATATTCTGGTATATTCTTGTATATTCTGGTATATTCTGGTACATTCTTGTATATTCTTGTACATTCTTGTATATTCTTGTATATTCTTGTATATTCTGGTATATTCTGGTATATTCTGGTACATTCTGGTACATTCTGGTATATTATGGTATATTCTTGTATATTCTGGTATATTCTTGTATATTCTGGTATATTCTTGTATATTCTGGTTTGTTCTTGTATATTCTGGTACATTCTAATACATTCGAGTACACTAATACATTCTAATACATTCAAGTACACTAATACATTCTAATACATTCAAGTACACTAATACATTCTAATACATTCTAGTACACTAATACATTCTACTACTATATTCTAGTACATTCTGGCATGTTTGTGTATATTCTAATACATTCTTGTACTTGGGGTGGCTAGCATCGCCAGCAAATTTCCCTGGACCGGAATATTAATGTTGTTTCACACTTCGACTAATTCAGCGTTCGACCGCCGCCGAGCGAAACATTTCACGAACATTCGCCGATTCATTTAGCGTGTAACTGCGCCGGAAAAGGGTCGGCGCGACGCGATCGTCCTGTCGGTGTCGCCGGGACACGGCCTCGGAAGCAGGGCCCTGTAACGAATGAAATTTCGCGGCTGTCTTTCCCCGTCGATACTACTAATTAATAGTAAATCAGTCTGGCCGGGGGTAATGGATGACGTTCCGGCGGGTTGCATCGGCGCGCGTCCGCGTATCACGAATAACAGGCATGCTCCACGTCGGACAGATAACGTCGTTATCAGTGCATATGGGTTCCAGGGCCCCACGTGCGTTTGTCATATCTGCAGTCGGTGACGTTGCGCCAGGGGGTGAGGAAAAGCGGGTCGGTTAGCGTGGAAGAGGGTCGAAGAGGAGAATAGCGACCGAGCATTATCCCCTAACCCAGATGTTGAGGATCCTCTTGAAATATAGCAGAAGTAGTGACAACTCGCTTGCACAAGCTTTTCTTACCGCGAAAGCCGCGTGGATACTCTGATCCGAAAATGGGCGAAAGTCGGTCCCGATCCTTCGCCTTGCATCGAAACAAAACTGAATTACAACAGTGTGTTTCATACTTGAAAAAAGTGGGGAAAATTAACTGAAAATTGCATTACAGAAAGATTATATAAATCGTTTACAAATCTTTGTAAAATAAACAGGTCAGGTTTATTAAACGTATCCTGAGTAACAATAAATTTTAGCTGCAATGCGTATGATCAGTAAACTGCGGATCTTTATGCTTAACAAAAACTGTTTGCATTAACTGCAAGACACGGAGCTAAATAAAAAAAATGTTCTCCTCTCAATTATCTTAATAAACTGCGACAAATACACCGATGTCCTTAAACTTTTAAAATATGACTTCTGCTTTAAATTTCGCGTAACCATTTCTATAATAAATGCATCAAATCCAGTCTAATAATCAAAATCGCAGCTTCCGAGAAATTGATTGCGTTTGACACGTGTGCCATCATTTTATCCAGCTGTGTATAAAACCCGGTACCTCGCGGACCGGTCTACTCCGTCGCGTCGGTTAGTCGTTCGAGATATCCAGAGCGATTTTCAATCCGCGCCGGGAACGTCAATATTAAGTTTAGCAGGGACATTTCCAAACTTCCGAATCAGAGATATCCCAGTCTGGTTCCCGCGTCGTCGGCTCGGATCTTTCTCTCGTGCATGGTTCTCCTCCGAGTAAACAACCGGCGAAATACGTTTGCGCACGTCCGCGTTTCCTTGGCGCGCAGTTTCGTAAATACCGGCCGCTTCCCGTGTCCGTCTGATCAAATTAGTTTGCATTCTCGCGCCGGGAAATGTTCAATGTTTGCTCCCCGGCTACTTTTACCCGGCGGGTGCTTTCCCCGTTGTTTTTCCCTCTCGTATGTGGTGCATCGACTTCCCTCCTCCCTTTTCCTGTCCCGTTCTCGCTCGATCCGTGAATATCATAAAAAAATCACGGTTCATTTGCCGCACGAGGAATAAAATTAGCCGATTCTCGAACTGTCGCAATGGTCGGTTTTTGCGACCGGACACCGCTGACATGTTCGCTCGCAACAAGACAGGAAACGCTCGCAAAAACGTCGACGATGTGCTCGATTCCTACCGGAAATTTCAGCGACGTTTCCTCGGGAACGGCGAAAATAGCGTCGCCGGAGGACGTCGTGTTCGTATAGATCAAAATCTGTACCACCTGAGTTTCTCAAGCGGGGATTGAAAATCTAGTCGGACTGTCGTATATCACGTCGATGGCTGCCAATGAAAATCCGCCGCCGGGAGATAGAACACTTCCCCGGGTGCGCGTATTTTTCAATACTCTCAATAATATGCTCGTACGCCGGTAATATCGCCATCCGTCACGTTTTCCCAGCCAGACATAAATTTCGCGCGGCTCTTGTCGTCCACGAAATTTATTTAATTACTATTTCATCGAATCGCTCGCTTGGAAATCGCCCTTCGATCATCGCTGACTCCGGCGAACGTTGTTCCGTCAGGTTCTTTTCGTTTTCAGCTGAAACGCTTTATAATATAACTAGACTAACTTCTGGTACTTCTACTTCTCATAATATAACTGACAGTCTTCAGTGGATAGTTCAAAGTAACAATTCTTAAACCAACCTCTTTGATCTCTTTGTGGACTTGAATAAAAAATAATTTGACCCAGCTGCTGGAAAATTTAAAAAAAGACATTAACGCATTACCGACCGGTGATTATTGCATAATTTTTAAACATCTGTGGTTCGTGGCTAAACAGATTTTAATTGAACCTTCGATGGCAACAGCAATTGTCATTGCGAACTAACAAGTCGCCCTTAATAACGTCATTTAACAGTTTCATTTAATTTAATTCATTCTTTTGGTAGAGCACTATTATTGAAAATCTTATTAATAGGCTTCCGGTAGGTAAAGTGTTAAGAAGATTAAATACTTGGAATGTGTTGTCCCTAATAACTAGATATCAATATATTGTCACCAGAAGCTTCTAAATGAAATAGCTTAATCTAAGCCGATAAATTCCAAAGCAACACTTTATTGTTCACATCTATAGACTGAATGCATCATTGTAATTAAGTAACTCATCTAATTAGTCGCCAGAAAATGTATCAAAATAGTGTAGAGTAACGTATCCTAATGACGTCGAGACAACCCGATAGAAACGTCTGAAATCGGTCCAATAACTGCAACGGAGTAGCAGCGGGGCTGTCTGTCTGACCACAGACAGGCATTTTCCACTTGTCGAACCGGCGTGTCACATGCTGCACAAGGACACGGTATAAAAAGAGAATTACGTGGAGCACGGTGTTCCGTAGGAATGCCGGCTCGTCATGAAGTGGGTCCCGTTAGTGGCGTTATGGGATCGACCCAGGGAATTGGCTTTGTTAAGAGACGGTGCGACGGCGCCGTTGCGTTTGCTCGTGTCAGCCAAGTCTCCTAGAATACCTGCACGCGTCCCATAAAAGGTACGTTTCATGGTTCGTGTCGCAAGAAGTTGTTTCGGTTGCAGCGTATTTCGCGACGAGCTTTTTCGTTCCGGCACACGTACGCGCTCCTACCTCGCGATTTTTGTCGCTTCGCTGCCTATTATCGAACCGTTCACGCTGTATTTACCCCCGATGATGAATCTACTCGGAACGCTCCGTTTTTCGAGCGTGGTAATGGATAATGAACCGGGAACGTGACAATCCATGACGTGTTTGATGTTTTATAGGCCTCACATAAAAAAATAAAAATTAGTATTTTTTATGGAATTCCCACAGATTGAAATTTTTTCAATATTTTTCTTCGCGTCGCGTAGTGTTAAATTTTCAATATAGACCCAGATAAAGAAGCTGCGAACAACTTTCAGTATTTGTTGGTTTGGATAATGCGCCGGGAACGGACAGTCCATGACGTGCTTGATGTTTTATAGGCGTCACATAAAAAAATAATAAATTAGTATTTTTTATGGAATTCCCACAATTTGCAATTATTTCAATAGTTTTCTTCGCGTCACGTAGTGCTAAATTTTCAATATAGACCCACATATAGAAGCTGCGAACAACTTTCAGTATTTGGTGGTTTGGATAATGCGCCGGGAACGAACAGTCCATGACGTGTTTGATGTTTTATAGGCCTCATATAAACAAATAATAAATTAGTATTTTTTATGGAATTCCCACAATTTGCAATTTTTCCAAATTTTACTTCTCTTCGCGTAGTGTTAAATTTTCAATATAGACCCACATAGAGAAGTTGCGAAGAATTTTCAGTATTTTCTCTGCAATTTTCATCGATTGCAATTTTTTCCAAATTTTTCTTCACGTCATGTAGTGAACTGATTGTTCTATCTACGAAATGTATTGTTTAAATTTTCAATATAGGCCCACGGAGAGAAGGTGTGATCAAATTTCAGTATTTTCTCTACAATTCCCACCGATTGCAATTTTTTCAAAATTTTTCTACGCGTCGCGTGGTGTTAAATCTTCAATGTAGGCCCACACAGAGAAGTTGCGAACAACTTTCAGTATTTTCTCTGCAATTTTCAACGACTGCAATTTTTTCCAAATTTTTCTTCACGTCAGGTATTGAACTGATTGTTCTATCTACGAAATGTATTGTTTAAATTTTCAATACAGGCCCTCAGAGAGAAGTTGTGATCAAATTTCAGTATTTTCTCTACAATTCCCACCGATTGCAATTCTTTCAAAATTTTTCTTCTTGTCACGTAGTGTTACATTTTCAATATAGGCCCACATAGAGACGTTGCGAACAACTTTCAGTACTTTCTTTGCAATTTTCAGTATTACCTCTGCAATTTCCAGTATTTCCTTTGCAATTTTCAGTATTACCTCCGCAATTTCCGGTATTTCCTTTGCAATTTTCAGTATTACCTCTGCAATTTTCACCGATTGCAATTTTTTCAAATTTTTCTTCACGTCATGTAGTAAACTGATTGTCCTATCTACAAAATGTATCGTTTAAATTTTTAATAGAGGAACACAGAGAAAAGTTATTCAGTATTTTCTCTGCAATTCTCATCAATTGCAAATTTTTCAAAATTTTTCTCGACGTCACATAGCAAACTAATTGTTCTATGTACAAAATGTATTTTAAAAATGTTCAATACAGGCCCTCTAATAAAGTAGTTGAGAAGAAATTTCATTATTTTCTCAGCAATTCCCAGTAATCGGAATTTTAAAAAAAAAATGTGTCACGTCGTGTAGTTACATAATTATTCTCAATAGAGTCGTATTACCTCATATTAAAACAATGATAGTCCTTCGGAAAGGGTATATTCCTGTGGTCCACTGCTCAGTGGCAGTACAGGGAACAATTAGCATTTCTAAAACTGTCTACATCCATCGAGACGCTATTGTACTTCTTTGGGGTCGAAAGAGTAGGTATCCAGCGTTGACAGTGGTAGCAGGATCACAGGGGATCGGGTCTGGGTGACCGTGGTATCGAGCAAGAACCACACGTTGTGTCGGTGCACGTGCAGTGGCTACTATTCGACCATGCTGCGTGGACCTGGACAAAAGTTTCGGCTCGCCAGAAGCAACAATGAGCAAAGGGAGGCAGAGGGCGGTAGAGTGACAGAGAGAGAGAGAGAGAGGGAGAGAGCGGGTGGAAAGTATTGTCGAGCACAGGGAGAGAAACGGTAGCCGGAGCGCGTCGTTTATTTTAAGTTCTTTCAAACTCTCCGGTGCACTCCCCGAGAAAGGAAGAAGGCGTCAGTGGTGGAGGAGAAGAGGGGTGAGCTAGGTGACCAGAGGGGATGGAACGGGTACAAAGGAAGAGACGCGGAAAAGGAAAGAAAGGTCAGCTTCGTCGGGTGAGAGAGCGGAGGTATCGTGCTGGAAATAGAGCAAAGAAAAGGCGGAACAAAGGGGGGTGAGGGTAGAGGGAGTCGACGCGAGCTCTCCGAACCATTAGACAAATTTTATATATAGCGACTGGAAAGCTCATTCGTTTTTGCAGCACATCGTTACCGGCTATTGGTCCCTAGCTCCCTCCCCCCACCCGCCCCTCACACCCTTCTCCCTCATTATAATCGATCGTTTAACGCTTTTCCGCGAGCCCTTATTGCTCCCGATGAACTCGATGGCCTGGCAAATGTTCCAATCAGTAGGTCGATCTCCGCTTTTCACGCGGGACCACACCGGTAGCACAAGCGAAGCCGCCATTCCCAGGGTTTACATCGCCTTTGTTACCTTTAAGACGCCGGATCCCGGGAAGGCCTATAGCTTAAGGATTCAAAGTTAACACTGTTCAGGGTCTCTGTGAAACAACGCTTCCAACCGGACGGCTTCCGACGCGATAATTGCGTGATATCGATCTGTGATGCTATTCAATCCTTCATTAGGGGCTATGAACCCTGACCACGGAATCAGACACAATTTCACTATTGTTACTGTATCGCACAATTTCCCACCAGAATGTTACGCTGGTTTCGCCCATGGTTTTGCTCGTTTCGTCTGTTCGTAGAACGTTAGCGCTCGAGCTATCAACCCCTAACAGATCCCTCTATTTAATCGCATCGTTTAGTATTCAGCGGAAGTCCCAAAGCAACCACAGGTTGGAACCGTTCTCTTGAAAACAAGTTTGAGGTTTCTTAAACTATTTTATTCCGCACGGGATGTCTCGGTATGAAATAAAATTGGATGAAAATACAGAATACATTTTGTTCGAGGTGAATTTTTAAGTAAAATGTTTCTCGATAGATCTCCGTCGATCCAAGGGTGTAGAATTCATCTACATTCCTTGACACTCTGTACAGGGCGAACCACGAATCGTGACCAGTAGAGATTACTCTGTTATTATCAGTCCGTTCGAAAATGTTTTTATCGGGTATAGCATGATTTCGAGAGATCTTTCACGTGATTGTAGCAAATTTTTTGCCATTTTCTTATGCTACGATACCGAATTCACCTTGTAATCCTCTAACAAATACGTGTATTCGCAATAAAATTGAAGGCGCCCTTGAATAATGATGAAAAAAATCTGTTATACCTGATAAAAACATTGTCGACCAGACTGCTAATAACAGAGCGATCTCTGCTGGTCCATGATTCGTGGTTCACCCTGTATAACGATTCCAATTCGATAGCTGGCTGCTCCGAACAATGCACTCCCTCTCTCGCCGTCATCTTTTTCGATTTCCTAAAGAGACCGAGATTTCGTCACGTCCCAAAACCTCCGTCCTCTTATTGTAATTAAGAATGCGGCTTCGTGCCGCAGAATGGCGTCCACCAGGGACCGGGCTGCCCGCCGCATAATGTGAGCGAAGGCGGCAAGAGCGAGAGCAGCCGGTTTTCTTAAAACGTTCCGTTAACCAAATAGCGCCCCGGCGTGTAGCTCATTAGCCGGTAATAGTAATTTCCTGGAAGCCGTCGTCGTCTTGAGAGGGAGCAGGCGTTTCCCACACACGACGAGTCCGATGACGATGACGTCCTCGGGAGTCAGCCGGCGAAACCAAACTGCTCCCGGGACTCGCGGCTATTTGCATTCCCTATCTTCGTCGTTAATCGTTATTCGGTAAACAACGGCCCGTGTTCTGCCTGGCACAGTCCATCGGGATTAACGCGCCTGGCATACAGGGTGACGCGGCCCGACCCGAACCGACCACTGTGCAATCAACGTAACACATTCTACGCGGGAAACTCGATTGTTTTCCGCGAGATTTTTCGTGTCTCCGGAAAGACGTCGCGCTTCTTTATAATTACTAATGCAAAGTGTGCAGATATTGGAAACATTAAACCGTAGAGATTTTTCTGCTCCTTCGCGTAACCAATCCATCGATATGATTGTCTTTCCGAAAATTCGGAACTTCCAAAAATTCAGATCGCGAGATAGCGATCACTGTCACTGAAAATATAAATATTGCTAATTCCCGAAAATTTCCGCAATTTAAAATTTACATGAAAAGAAAGTTTCAAGTCTGCTCTAATGCTACCAACAAAAAAGTGTGCAGATATTGGAAATTGGATATTGGAAACAGACTTCCAAAAATTCAGATCGCGAAATAGCGATCACTGTTACTGAAGATACATTTAATAATATATATATAACTTATATAATTATTACATAATTTATATAAATATCAATTACACAGTTACATAATTTATATAAATATTGCTAATTCCCGCAGATTTACGCATTTTAAAATTGACATGAAAAGAAAGTTTCGAGTCTGCTCTAATGCTACCAACAAAAATGTTCCGTTTATTGGCGTTTATTGCCTACTTTTACGAATTAATTAAGACAATAAAACGTACTTCCATCGTTAGCTTCGAGTATAAAAATTTACTTACCTTAGAATATAGAAAAGTAAGTACACAAAACGTATTTAAAAAATATCGATTGATTTTAATTAGATATATAAAAGCTTCTATGGACCACCTTACAAAATATAAAAAAATATGAATTGAAAATGCGTGTACAATGTCGACTAAAAAGACTTCGGCAGTTTCACCTTCAGAGAAATGTTAATATTCTCTTACAGTCTAAACATTACTTCATACGACTAACATCTTTTTTTTTACGGAATTACATTAAGAGTTTTGTCCATGTAATTAGCATCGATCGCAACACTGTGTGCCGGTGACATCGTCACCGCTATATTCCTCTTTATTCGACGAAACGGAACAGTTGCCGATACCGAAGCTCGCTCCAGCTGCGCTCGCTACCATAAACAGCCGATATTATGATGCCGGCCGATGGCACCCGCGTTCTTTCCTCCAGCTTCATAAACGCCCCGCTTACCCCCTAGTGAATTTTCGTAGACTACCCACCGGGTGCGTCAATTTTGCCGGATTTCGCGGAATTTATAGCTGATACGGCGGTTTCTTAATTAAAATTTGACACTGTCAGTTTCGCAACGTTGGCGACCCTTTTCCGCCGTATTCACCCGCAGTTTTATGGGTTGATAAAAGGCTACTTGTTGGCGTGGACAGCAGACGCGATGGCAGCTAAGATTACGCCGAGGGAGATAAACGCTGCGAGACCGTGGGAAATGGAGGGATGAAATTTGTAGCTCTCTCGTACAGAACTATACTTTATGGTGGCATCGCTGCGCCCGACTGAAGAATATCTCTGGATAATACTATTTGGATTTTACGAGGACACCCGTGCTTTGGAAATATGCTCTCGTTTTACGAAAATATTCAAAATCCGCGAGATGGACCTGTGGTTTATGAACAAGGCAATAGCGAAATTACTTCAGTTCACCCTAATATTCGATTTCGAACAGAATCCGTGCTGCCACCTTGTGGATCAGCTCAGCGAACACCAATATGGCGGCGACCTTGTCAAAAATGTTAGGAAACGTTCAGCTTCACAGGCTTATCACTTTTGAACGAGGAAACTCCGTGCTTTATAACTTGCATTTTTTGAGATCTCTCGTGGAAATATAAGGGGCTGTATAAAAAAAAAGAGAAAAATTTTTGGTCCCAGAAGGAGAAGAATTAGCCTCTTTGTATAATATAAATTTAATACAATATAAAGTGATAAATGTAATGATAAAATATGATAATAGGATAAATAGGAGGGTTATATGAATATGATAAATAGGAGGTTAAACCTCGTATTAGGCTGTTTAGCAGCATTTCCGTCTGTGGCGTTTGTTTTTCCGCGAAATAGGCGAGCGGGGTGCCCGAGCACGGAGCGTAACGCGTTTCCGCACGCAAGTGTGGGAACATAAACGAGCCATTCGCTTCGTGTTCACTCGATCGGGAATGATCGGCGTCGGTCACGCCACCGATCGTTTCAATTCACCGATATTTGATCGGCCGGCGCCGTTCGGAACGTTTTCACGGCCATTTCCGAATCCCTGACCGCCGCAGCTGCTCCCCGACGTTATTCCTCTCGAGCGTACGTTCGGGAAAATTTCTTGCACGCCGGGAGGAAAAGCAATGGGGATCCGACGGAAGCTGCACGCTGGCCGGTTTCGCGTCCATAGCCCGAGCGGAGTTTAACTATTGTTCCGCGAAACTTGTTCCGCCTGTTTTCGGTCGGCGGTCCTAATTTATCACGTTCCCCGCGTGTTCTCTTCCTCTCGCCGTAACGAAACTCGAATGATTTGCACTCTCCCGAATACTTCCACCGAGCTTCTTTTAAAGACGTTCTCTTTATCCCGATGCAGAGAGAACAACAACGCTGGTTGCTCTCGTTTCGAATCGACGGATCGATCGGCGTTTGATTAATCAGCCAGGCGATCGGGAAAAAATATTCGCGTTACGGCCGTCGGGATAATTAATTACGAATTATAAACGGCCGATTAATTGTAGCCGGGATCTCTGGCGCAATAAATACGAGCGCAGATGGATTCACTGGATCGAATGGAGTCGTTAATCACGAGAAATCGAACGAGCGAATGGGACGAGGCACGCAGCCCGGTGATGGCTGATATCAGGGCCGGTTTATTCTACTGGCTAAGCGATAATTTCATATCCCCGAGCCACCAACGTCACCGCCGCGCGAAGTTTACCCTGTAACAATGCACTTCCTTAATAGATAATTTCGCTGTCGCGCCAACTCGCGGAAACAGCTCCGCTTTTTCCTCGCTCGCGCTTTATCAGATATTTATCCCTGAACATGCTTTGCAGCACTGCAGGCTTCGAGCGCCGTTTGTTGCCTACGGAAAACGTGTGGCGCTCCGGTGAAATTCAACGGGAAACTCGGTACCACAAACTTGAACGGCACACGCGTGGCATTTTTCAACGAGCCATCCGGTAAATCATCCGGCAGACACGCAGTTGCCCGGCTTCTTGCCGCGCTTAATGGGTCGTCGTATATTCCGCGGCAATAAGTGGCGAGCTCTTATCTGTGCGTGATGTATCGCCGAACACTGCCTCTTGCGTTTACGATTCCCGAATGAATTACTAAGGGAACGTATTCAAGGTACACGAGTCCCTTAAAAAATGTTTCTTTTGGAACCATCCAAGTTGAAGGGGTTTGGCTGCAGAAAAATCGAATTTCTAATGTACACATTGTTTACACGCATGATTTTAGTTAACATTTTCTTGCGCAGCTGACTTTCCCATTCAAAAACGCACGAGTTGAAGAAAACTTCAATTTTTTCCGACACCTCGTTGCCGAGATATCTCAAAAAATATAGTTTATTTACATTTTTCCTTCAACGACCTTGATCGATTATATCGTTGTAATTGTCTCAAAAAGGCCTGCAATTAAAACTAGTTAAAATATGATTTTAATCTTATCATGTGCTGAACCATTAGGACTCTGAGTAAAATATCAAGACACTGAATAAAATCAAATATTCAGTGACCTTCAATGACCTTACATAAGTATACCGTTGAAATTCTCAAGAGGGGCTTCAATTAAAAATAGTTAAAAAAATGGTTTTGATTTTATCGTGTGCTAAACCATTAGGACGTACGAGTAGATTATCAAAGTACAGAAAAAAATCAAATATTCGGTGACCTTCAATGACCTTACACAACTATATCGTTGAAATTGTTTCAAAAAGGGCTGCTATTAAAAATAGTTTAAAAAAATGGTTTTGATTTTATCATGTGCTAACCAGCACGACGTCTTTGTAAAATATCGAAACACCGAATAAATCAAATTCTTTGAAAATCAAGACAGTGTTGTCCGAGTCCCAACTCATTCTCCTTTTACAGCCATAAATTCACAGAAGTTGGAAGCATCGCATTAAGTAACGCCGTAATTTATTCTCGAGGGAGGGCGTTCTCGACTGAAAACACGCAACGTCATCGAGCCTCAAAATCGCGAGACGCGGTAATTATTAAATACTCGATTAAAAGGATTGAGCCGGTGATGGTTTAGAGTATCCGAGCGGGCCGGGCGCGAGCGCCGCCACGTCGCGGTGTAATTACCTCAAATGGTTTTTCCAATGGAACGCGTAATTACGTTAAAGGATTACGGACAGGCCGGAAAATTAAAAATCGTATTAACCTCGAACACGTAGACCGTCGAACGGCCATTAACCGTGACTAATTGAAATCCGACTTAACGAGCCGAGTTATCATGCCGGTGATAGGACTCGAAGACTCTGTACGCCGGACGAATTTCCCTAAAACTAACCCTGGCTTCGTGAGTCTTTCCGCTGACAATGGTTCCCATTAGCTTATTTTTACTGGACACGTTTTACGCTAGAACTTGCACCGTCGTTCACTTCTTATTGGTTCGTTCTGGACCCCGCAGCATGAAAGTATGAAATTTACGCAAAAGTTAACTATTTAGACTGTAGACGTATATTTAACGAGTCAGATTCGTGACGAAAATTTGAACAAAGTCTAAGAAATTTGAAAGTGACGTGTTTCTCTTTAGATGAAATAAAATTTGTTTCGTTTTTAATCGATAGACTGCGGATCTTTATGCGAAATAAAAATTGTATGCACCGATTACAAGAATTACAAACTAAATTGAATATTAGTTGACATCCTTAATTTTTTAAAGTTTTACCTACTCAATTTTGCTACGAATGCATCAAGATCAGTAATACAGTGTTAACTGATGCAAGAAATTTTAAATATTTGCAGTATAGTGTGCAGAGTTTGCACTTTTCACCTTCAAGAATTCTTTTCGCCCCTTATTACAGCTAAGGCGAACGATGGGGGAGTCTTTCGGATCAGCCGTCTTATATTGGAACAAACCGATTCCCAATCTTGCGTATAGTTTGAAATTGTAATTTGGATAGAATGATAATTCTGAGCATTGAAGCGAAGACGTTGTTGTCGATGCAAAAGTGATATCCCATCACGGTTCAGCCACTTAATATGGAGGGGAAGCGATGCTCCTTGCAACTGCTGCTCATAGCTATCTGCTGGGGAGCAGACGACGTCATGGCGGACAGTAACATAGCGGCGGCGCATGCCACGGATTCGGTTCATCGTTATGGAAGACCCGAACCGTGCCCCGACGAAGAACCCCACCGATAGCGCCGGTTCCTATGAATATCCGTCTATTCAGCTGGCCGTGTTTACCCGTGGTTAGACCTTGGTCAGGGACCACGTAAGGAATAGGAACGTGAGCAACCTAATAATCGTCTCTCCGCTCGCAGCGAGGATTAATCCAACGTTTGCACTCAGAAACCATTCAATCTATCAATTACTTTCATTGAATTGGTATCTACCGCCGTTGAAAATACACTCTGTCTCGCCTGACGTCGACATCTTGATTTATTGTTATCAACAGACTGCGGATGGTATGCATTTACGACAAGAACGAGCAGGTGTGCTTCAAAACAGTAAAAATATTAGAAAAATTTTAAGTCTTTTTTATTATATTTCGGTAGAAATTAAATTTTTATAGTCATTCTTCATGCTTCAAATTGGCATCTCATTTTTTGTAATGATAAAATCGGAGATTGCAAGAATTATGAAAGTTTTTAATAAGTTCTACTTAAAAGATGGATCATAACATTCTTTCAACGAGCGTTTTTATGGTAGAAGTTCTAATGAGAATAGATAAGGTAAAGTACTTGGAAGTCAAACTATTTCGTAAGAATTTTTGTCACAAATGCCAGTCTAAAATCTAAACCTTCTAAAATAATTTGTTTCGAAACTCTTATCATACGGATTCTGAAATATTTAAAATATAGAAATTCATATCGCCGGAATGCACTCCTCTTGAAAACCAATCAACTTTCATTTGCAACGTTCTCGCCAGTGGATAATAACAATAACGCCGTAAATTAAAATGGTAATATGAGATGAGAAATATGAACAATTCATTGTTCATGCAAATCCTTATTGACATCCATCGATAACTGATAAATGCTTCCAGAATTATCGTTATTTCCTTAAATCACCGCCATGTGGTTAAATCGAAAATTTCACAATTTTATAGTGGACAAGATTATCGGAACGATTATAAAAATAACAAGTAAATTTATATGGATTATAGAAAAACATGTAACACGTATTCTTTTCTGTCTGCAACGATCGTAGGGGGTGAAAACAACCCTCCGGAGAGTATCAATTATTTCAGATATCTCGGAAGCTAGACATCGCAGTGACAAAGTAGTAATAACTTTCAACGATGACTCTTTAAACCTCGAATATTGGAAGGAATAAAACAGTAATTCCGTTCGATCGAGACGAGCTGAGAAAATTCGTATTAAATTCGATTGAACGCTTACGACACGTAGTATATGCCCCGATATTATAAGGTTAGTATTCGGCGAGCAGACGGATCCTGCCAGCTCCCGAATAATTGATATTTTACATGGCGGGGTCGAAAATAGATCTGCACGAATCCCGAAGCGGTATTAATTTGCACTTTTAGCGGATGAATTAATTCGGCATGGATCGATACATAGAAATTTTCGCTTGAAAGAGGGGCGACGGAGGATTCTCTGTATGGAGTGGAGGGGAGATATATAGAGAAAGAGAGAAAACAGGGGAATTGATAACCGTGTCGGAACGAAAATGTTGAATCATCCGAATCCGGCTGCCGGCACGATTTAATTCCCAGAATTTATCCAGCCGGGACCGCGGCTGGTTCTATTATTAACGTGTCCATCATGTGGAATTGCCTGCCCGATTTCCGGCCGAGATTGACCGGCAAGCAAACGTACTGGATCGACCCGAGTCTTCGAGGAATCGATATATACGAGCGTGCGACGAACCTTCAGTCCCTCGGGCAATGGGTGAAACATGAATCTATAGGCTATCGCGAAACGTATTCTTTACCTTCCCGGTCCCAGTTAGTTTCTGTTTATTTCTCGTCTCTATAAAACACTGGGGGATGCAAGCTTCGGCGAACTTTGTCAATCGGAGCTGTTGTTTGTTCACATTCTCTTAAACTTCGTTCAAAGAAGCTTCGAGGTAATTTCATTTTCGTTGCAAATCGGTAAATTAATAACGATCCCTCTTCGAGGGACTGAACTACGACATAGAAAAGACATACAAGGAATTCGAAGGTGCTGTTGTCTTCGTCCGATCACAATTATTACAAAAACAAATGTATTAAAAATTGACTGCATCGATTTCAAAAAATAGAAACTAAATCGAATGTAATTTCTTCCCTTAACGATATTAACAGAGGTGAAATCATATATTGACATCTTCAATTTTTAAAAGTTTTCAACAATTTTGAATTTTATCTACTCGGTATCAGCTGATGCAAGAAACTTTGATTTTGTATAAAAATTTTCAGCACAGTACGTGCACTTTTCATTACAATGATTAAATTACTTCGATTTTCATTTTACACGAAGACTCATCGCCCAACAGAGAATTTTAGAAGTTTTTAATATTTCCAAGTCCGTGAAGGAGCGAGCCGAGAAATAAAACCAATTGCATTCTAATGCCTCTGTCTGTGTATAGAACATTTTGGAAGATTTTTATGTGCAGGATAAATATACACAGCTCTACAATCTCGCAATAACCGTTGCGTTTTATATCGGGGCAGTAAGTATTGCTACCGAATTGTATTACTTTCTTTTAGCATCCGACGTTAAGTACACCCGTATCTACGCTTCCATTAGACCGACGTAGTAAAGTCAAATATCGCAAATAATTGTTAGCCCCGGGGAATCTCTGTTCCCGGGTAAGGAGCCGCCCTCCTTGAAAGCTTCACTCGTCGCGTACAAATCACAGCAATCCGACGGGGATCGGTCGTAACACAGTGTTTCGCGGAATCGTTCGGGCCCTGGCGAATGTCACGAGTCTTGCATCGGGCTCGGTGTGCAGCGAATGGTCGCATGATCGACAGAAATAGACGGGGAGCTGGTTAGAGGCGATCACCGACGCTCCTGGATCGATGGATCCGCGTTCTTTCGCTACGCCGTAGTCGTTTGTCGCGACAAATGACGCGCGAAACAATGCTGTTTCTGCCGCGGCGGTTCACCGATTCCCATTCTTCTCGCATCCGTTTTGAAATTGAAATTAGAGCGGTTGCTCGATCGCGATACGCGAATCACTCGCGCGAGATCGACGTTGCGACAAAAATTAGTATTTCAAGGGAGTAGATTTCTCATTTCTCGATAATGCAAAGATGGGGGTTTTCGGCAGCTTTATGCTTCCGAATAATGCAAATTACGCCTCGTAATCGTAAAAATAGGACTTTCCCGGGCGATTGCGGCCAGATTGATCTTTTATCCAGCGCTTTTCACTGCTAAAAAACCCCATCTTTGTATAATCGAGAAATAAAAAGACGTATCTCGCACCCATAAATCCTGGAAACGAGAGTCTACCCTCTTAAGCATGCCCAACATTCCACGTTGCAGAAACACATTTTTCTTAAATATCTTGATAACTAAAGGCTGTACAATTTTTTAAAAATTCGCTCACGCCGATTTCAATGATCTTGAAATTGCACGGATCGATTCGAATAAGCAACCAAAGTTGTACAGTCAAAAATTGGCGGACCTGTTCGAGCCCCTGGGTTTCCCTTACTTTCCACTCTTTCAATCTTGTTATCCTCCCCTACCCTATCAATCTTGTCTTTGCTCAACCCTTACACCCTCCGCCCACCTTCTAACCCCTTTTCTTTTATGTCTTCCCATCATTTCTCCTTTTGTTTCGACTGTTGTGTTCTATTCTGACATCAGGTAAGCGCGGATAGCGGTCCGACGCAAATAAAAGATTTCCGAAGAATGTCAGCGAGCATAATACGCAGATAGCAGGCGGAGCGGGGCTTATCTAACAGTACTATCAATTTTTCGACGGACCAACTCCGTTGAAAACCGTCACGCAGCCCGCGGACGTATCGACGGATCTATCAAAGAATATCAAGCGCAACGACACCGTCGGACTTTTACGAGGAGCATCAATTTCATAAATGTCTCGTGGCACGACTATCGATGACTCTGCTCGAAGCTGAAAATCAATGCAACCCTCGGCCACAACCTCCTCCACCTCCTCCTCCTCCCAACGCCCCACCATCCCCCGCTACCACGTGCACCTTCCGTCCCAGAGTATAATGAAACTCGGTCGACGCAAAGTCCGCGTTTCAACCAGCCAATCTTTCGTCGCCCGAGACTCTGCTGTGGGTTTCCCAACGAAATAAGAGAAGACTGTGAAAACAGGTCGAACGAGGAAACAGCCAGTAAAAACGGGAAACGTTAATCGATGTCCCTTCGCGTGGCTACGGAAACCATTAACCCCCTCCGT
Source organism: Lasioglossum figueresi (assembly GCA_028455805.1). Taxonomy (NCBI): domain Eukaryota; kingdom Metazoa; phylum Arthropoda; class Insecta; order Hymenoptera; family Halictidae; genus Lasioglossum; species Lasioglossum figueresi. Next base: position 17,272,346 of record CM052194.1, read on the forward strand.
CGTCTTCGGCTGCACGACCCCTCAGCAGACCTACGAACCCGAAGCGAAAGGAAATCGTAATGCACGCGGAGGAGACGGAAGTTTTCAATCTCGCTAATCGATGTCTCGGAACTTCTTCCCGGCGATGCAGAAACTTCGAAACTTCCTGGCCTTCGTGCCCGGCGCGGTTCCGCGAGGTGCGTGCGACTCCTCTGGTCCTTACCCGGAGCTAGGGGGATGATTTATGAACGGAAGAAATTTGGCACTATTTTTCGGGGCCACGGGAGCTCGCGTTCATCTTTACGCGCCAAAGGAAAAAGCGCGAACGCTTGTTGATTTCTCCCGTTCCGTGACGGGCAAATGGAGCACGCTCGCGGACGGAAAATATTAGGGTTCATTCACCCCTTGAACAGTGGTATCCCACACTACTTGCTCGGCCGGTAGTTAATTAATATATACGAACTTGCATGGTATAGAGGGAGGAATGTCGTGACGCAAACATTTTTCACGAGAGTGAGGGAGTTTCAGAGATTTAAAGGTCACCTTCAGTTTAAATGGAACGACTATGTCCTGAACCTAGCAGACAACGACATATTATTATTATTAATATTAATATTATTGAAAACAAATTTTAGTACTTTTTCTGCAATTTAACTTATGAAAAATGAAGTCCTAATCGTGAATTGATAGAGGTTATACGTGCGGATCTTTCTTATGTGCTAATAATAAACACCATATTATTATTAGACTGTGTATGTTTATATGCAAAATAAAAATTGTTTGTGTCGAATGCAAGAAATAGTAACTAAATTGAATATATTGACATCTTGAATTTTGAATTTCATCTTCCCAATTTTACTATAAGTGCATAAAGATTCGCAGTCTAATTATTATTAATATCAATATTATTGAAAAAAAAACTTTTGACATCTTCTCTGGAATTCCAATCAATTTTCCCAAACTTTCTTTTCCAACGCAATGAACCAATTGTTTTAACTTCCATTTAAAAAAATGAAGTTCTATCCACGACGATAACATTAAGTTGCGAGACGCAATTATAAATGCATAAAGATCCGCAGTATAATTATTATTGACATCACTATTATTGAAAACAACTTCTGGCATCTTCTCTGCAATTCCAATCAATTTTCCCAAACTTTCTTTTTCAACGCAATGAATGTTTTAACTTTCATTTTAAAAAATGAAGTTCTATCCACGACGATAACATTAAGTTGCGAGACACAATTATAAATGCATAAAGATCCACAGTCTAATTATTATTAATATCAATATTATTGAAAACAACTTTTGCCATCTTCTCTGCAATTCCAATCAATTTTCCCAAACTTTCTTTTTCAACGCAATGAATGTTTTAACTTTCATTTAAAAAAATGAAGTTCTATCCACGACGATAACATTAAGTTGCGAGACACAATTATAAATGCATAAAGATCCGCAGTCTAATTATTATTAATATCGATATTATTGAAAACAACTTTTGCCATCTTCTCTGCAATTCCAATCAATTTTCCCAAACTTTCTATTCCAACGCAATGCATGTTTTAACTTTCATTTTAAAAAATCAAGTTCTATCCACGACGATCACATTAAGTTGTGAGACACAATTAAGTAATTCAACTCGACAATGAAATGTGCAATCCACCTAAGATGCTCCGGAAGAGCATTATCCGCGAGATCCGTGGACTGCAGCCAGTGAATCTCGATCGAAGCCACGCGACCTGGGATGATTTATAGAAACACGCGGAACTGATTCAAAACAATTCCGGAGACATCCTATCCCGGCTCACGTAGATAGCCGTTTGGAGTGGAACCCCACAGGCGCAAACCCCCATTAAGCATTTCCAAGCTGTAACTGCGTTCTAGCTTGGCCCGGCTTCTTACTTTCTAATGAATATAAATATCCATCCCCTTTCTCTTTCCTTCTCTCTTTCACCCCTGTTACTCTCCCACCCCTCTCACTCCTCGATTTACCACCGTTTCTATTTTACTTCCACTCCCCTTCGCCGCAACCCAGCTCGCCATTCCCCATATAATTGTTTTCCAGCGAAATCGCGACTTCCACATAAAGTTTCTATTATTTTACTAACAGCCCCGTTCTCCTCTCTCTCTCTCTCCGTCTTCGTTTGTACTATAAAGCTTTTATACAGGCTGGTCCAGTAAAAAGTAGCACTTGAACATCTGTGTTATTTTTGGAGATATTGAAAATCATTAACAACAAAATTAATATATAATTAATGGTTCTGAAGCTTCGATAAGATCACCTTCACTTTTTTCTAAATAGAATCATATATTTTTTATATATTGGACAGCTCGACGAAAAGTTGTTAGCAGATACTTTAACATAAAAAAATAATTCTATTTAAAAAGTTGAAGGTGACTTTGAAGTCTCCGAAAATTCCCCAGTTGCAAAAAGAAATTATTACCGCTACAACAACGAGTGTTTTCAATGTTTTACATATTTCTCCACAACGTTATTATCATTCAAATTTCGTCGTACAAAGGCAAGTGATATTTATATTCACAGTGCCGCAGTAGGAACACCATTCACGCGATAGAACGCTCGAATAATAGAAGGTTCGCATAACGGGTGTTCGTATAATGGAGCACTGTACCGCAATTTACGAACAAATGAACAAGTGTGACGAAAATGTACCGAACAAAAGCAGAAAACAAGGCGATATTGATTCGGTGTTGGGTACAGGAAACCAAATTTCTATTTTCGTCGTTGGACAAGCGGTAACTGAATCGGAAACAAAAAGAAAGAAAGGCAATGACTGTATAAAATAATAAACTGCATCCGTTCGAACGGCGACGTCCGTTGCCAGAGAGAAAACAATTCTAACGCGTCGATTTGTCGAATTTCTCCATCGACGAATAAATTGTTAAAAGTCTAAAGAAAAATCTGGACTGTTGTGCATCGATCGATAACAGTCGGTATTGTTAATGCACGTGCGCCGCGCGAACTTAACGACGCCGGGCGCTTTGTTAGTCATGAATTTTTACGACGAGTATTAATGGCGAGGCAGCAAGACGCTCGAGAGAGAGGCAGAGAGACCGAGGAAATTTCATTTCAAGTTATATTACCGTGTCACGCTTCTTTAATACGCCCTCCTTCCTCCAACGAATCGTCGTGTCGTCACGCCAACAGAAACACGCATACAAACTCGTGTACAGATACATATCTGCGCACAGGTAAACAACTTCACCGGAGGGAACCGATATGGATATATGTCGGGCCATATAACAGCGTCTCAGGCAATTTCTGTTCAACAACTTCCGCTATGGAGGGGAACGTAAACGATAATTTTCAACGCATACTTCCTCCGCCCTGCAAACCCCTCTTCCGTTGCTCTACATACGCCCAGAAACATTTTCATTTTTCAAAAATTTTGATCTGCAAGAGGGTATTCTGGTTTCGGGGGGTTGTTTTAGCTCGAATTCTTATCACGATTTTTTTTCACGACCTTGAAGTGTGTTGTGAAAGTCATTATTCTAAACAATTTTTCCCTATGGTAACCGACAAAATTTCAGTGATTTGTATCTCTCATTAAAAATTATATAGAAAATTGGAAATTACCTATACCCGGTATTTATTTAACCCGGCGTTGGTAAGGATGGGAAAATGTATCGAAAGTGGTAAGGTGGGGTCCCACAGACCCCACCGAAATAATATACTGTATTATGAAAATAAATACCTTTTTCACGAATATAAGATTAGGTACTGCTTAAGAGGCTTGTCATTTTTCAGAGTAAAAACGCAGATCCACGAAATTAAATTTTTAAATACACTCAGTCCCGACTCGTTGTCACGGGTTGTTAGAATGTTACAATCAATCTAAAATCTCTGGGGTCTGTGAGACCTTACCTAACTAACGGCGGGTTAAGTAAATCCTAATTTTCACCTTTCCGAAAAACATTAACTCCGACTTAAATCTCCAAAGAAATCGGTTTTTCGAAAATGAAACACACCCTCTCTGAAATTCTTGAATCTATAAGAGAAAGTTTGGCCGTTGTTCGCGTCTAAATAGTCGCTAGACAGCGACGAAAGCGTACGCGCGTCACAGCGCGACTCCGCTCGGGTTAATTTGCAAATGGTCCCGGGATTAATCACGGCGACCATTAAAAATTCCCGCAACGAAATTCTGAGAAGCGCGGGATGACCCGCGCGACGGGCTTGAGCGGAATACGTAATACGCGAAGTTCCGAAGGTACGCGTTAACATTAACCCCGGGACCAATTATTCATTTCGCGGCGGGAGTAATTGGAAACTCAACGAACGGGTCGAACCCGGGGCTCGCTGTTTTTACCGGTTTATTTGTTATCGCTGTTGCGCGCATCGCCGTAGGATAAATGAATTAAACGGATTGTTATTTAAAGGATTTCGCGTTGGTCGGTGGCGATTGCTAACCAGTTTCCCCTAACACGCATTAAATTAACCATTCTGTTGCTGGTTATCCATGGTCTACCATTTCTAATCGAACGCGGCTGTTTCATAACCGTTTACGGAAATTACGCGATGCTGGAAATTACGGCGACGTGTGTCGGGGTTGGTTCAATTGCGAAAATTACGGCGAGCTACGCTGTTTACCGCAGTTTTGAATACGTACGCGATTCACTCGCAACAACATAATACACGTTTAGCATCGGTCCTTTCAATGCAGTCTTTGCGTCACGTATATAATATTAATAATTGCTTCTTACCTGCGTACAATAAACAATCAAATACGTTAACATATTCTCGCGTAAATGCGCCACCAATATTGATTGACCACTACCGGTAATGGAATATTCAATAGCGGCAACCGCCACACGGGAGGTCACGCGTCTGACTACAAGTTGGTTTATTCTACTTACATGATCGCCGGACTGCGGAAAACATATTAGCTGGGTGTACAAAAATGTCACGAATATCATAGCGAGATTCTACACCCTCGGTTTAGTGAAAATTCTTGAAATTCATGGTCAACCATTTCTTCCAAATTTTATTTATATTATACTTTCATTGCTCGCTGGACATGAAATATATCAAAAATGTAATATAAACAATTGCCATAATTTCTTAATGAATGGAAGACGATGCGATAAGGAAACATTGTTGACCTCTCGACCTCGAAATTAATTTTGCTCTCTCACATCAATTTCCACGAAAAACTGAAGGTGTACAATTACGTTACGATGCAATTTCTTTCCACCCTGTGCATAGAATTACGTTACGATGTAATTTTTTTACACCCTGTGCATAGAATTGCGTTACGATGTAATTTCTTTACTCCCTGTGCATAGAATTACGTAACGGTGCAATTTCTTTACACCCTGTGCACAGAATTACGTTTCGATGCAATTTCTTTTCACCCTGTGCATAGAATTACGTTACGATGCAATTTCTTTCCACCCTGTGCATAGAATTACGTTACGATGTAATTTTTTTACACCCTGTGCATAGAATTGCGTTACGATGTAATTTCTTTACACCCTGTGCACAGAATTACGTTACGATGTAATTTCTTTACTCCCTGTGCATAGAATTACGTTACGGTGCAATTTCTTTACACCCTGTGCATAGAATTACGTTACGATGCAATTCCTTTACATCCTGTGCACAGAATTACGTTGCTATGTAACTTCTTTACACCCTGTGCATAGAACCCTGAGGGCTGCGACAATCTTTTCGCACTTTCTTCGAAGAATAATAACTTGACAGGAGCTTATTCGTCAGCCACGAGCGATTCATTAGCAGAACGATCTTCCTAATATGGCGGACTCGATCGCACTGAATACTCCTAACGAGGACAGGGTTGAGCCATCAATTAAGGCTGAACCAGCTGATAGAAGTTAATAAAGCTAGCGCTATAAGCGTTCAGGTCGACACAATAATTAAGGACTCGTTAAGCAGAGCATTGTTCGGGTTTGGTCGTCCAAGGGTGCACATCGAATTTTCATGCGACGATCGTCAGCATCATCGACGCCATTCAAGAGCGACACCACTTCAGGAACCCCCCCGGACTTTAGTTGCTCGCAATCCGCTGAGTGGCGAGCATACGCGCCACGTTCGTTTCACGAACATACAGGAAGAGAGAAAGATAGAGAGAGAGAGAGAGAGAGAGAGAGAGAGAGAGAGAGAGAGAGAGAGACTCGTGCTAGCTTGAACGGCGAGTCGGTGTTCACGGAAATACCCGCGCTGCCACAGAGGGCCACGTTAAGGGAAGTTACGGGGCCGCATTACGCGTTGCGGAGCCTACCGCAAATACGGCAATTAGTCGTAGCTGCGAGCGTTTGAATTTCTGCGTCGTGTTCTTCGTTCACCCCCGAGACCCACTTTTGCCCGCTTTAGAACCAACCTAGACGCACAAGTCAACGTGCAATCCTCCCCCCTGTGCCAGCGTTCATGAAAAACTCCATGGCGAGCCAAGTGGCGACGTCGCTGCTCTAAAGTCCTTCTTTCCACTCTACGCTCGAAAACAGGAAGTGTACGTACATTTGTTTTCGTCGTTCACGAGAACAAAGTGATAGCAAATTACAAGTTAGTCTTCCCCGGTTAGCAGGGTGAAGATGGTTAAAGGTCCTCCGCAGCTTTGGGTAACACGAACTTTCTCAAAGGTCCTTCGCGTCCAAAAGTCCCTTGAGGTTGTCCAAGGTCCTTCCACAGAGATTACGGTTCTCTAGGTTGCACGAGGGACTAGGTGTCTCGAGGACTCTTCGAAGATCCGTGCATCTTTTTTGAAAATCTTCAGTGTTTCGAATGTGTTTCGAAATGCTTATGGGGTTTGTGGAAATGTTAGTCTCTTCAGGCCTGTGTAGAGACCCCGAAGTCGTTTGCAGTTCTGCAGACCTGTACAAATTATCCAAGGTTTACCGAAGGGTCGTCCGAGTTAGGTTTCGATTCTGAAAGCCTAACGTCTCTTAGAAGTCCTTCAGGCCAGTCTACGAGTCCCAAAGTCATTTTTAGTCCTTTAACACTTGTTGAAGATAGCCCAGATTTGTTGAGAGGTCGTCCAAGGATGAGATAGGTCTGGACTAAGAAATCATTAAGTCGTTCGTGGTGTTCCAAAGGTCTGTTCGAGGGTCTCATACTCCCTTCAATGTTCCTTGGCGTGTCTCTGCCCTTTGCATGCTCACCGCGACGCCTAAAAAGATCCCAAGACCTCTCCACGAAACCCTAGTTGCCTTAAGGGATCCTCAAACACCCTACTGGGAAACCGAAGTACTCTGAAATGTTTGTAGCTCTACTTCAGAGATGTCCCTTGGGCGATCCCAACTTAAATGAACCTTCAACCTCCACTCGTTATTGGGTACACGAAAGTTTTTCTGTAAGGATTTTCTCTAATTACAATTACATGTTCTGAGTAACTGTGGGGATGTAATGTCATTAGCGAAGTGGTGCTATAGAAATGATCGGCGAAGGACAAACGGTGTCCATCGCGGACGCGGTATTAAAAGTTTATGGTCGCGGTCATTTCGTTGGGTATTTCGCTGGGTATTTCGCTTCATAACTCGCTAGACGACTCAGCCCTCGTTTGCCCTGCACGAAGGAACCGGTGCTTCTTCTCGGAGCCTGCGCCGTGTCTTATTTCGCCGTGAATATTTTCCGAACCGACTCGAGCAGGGAGCGATGTATCGTGGGAATAAATCGGACGGCATCTATTGAAACGTTGCCGCGCAGAAATTACAGGAAACGCCCGAGCGTACGTCCCACTTTGGCGCTTGTAAAACCAATTCCCTCCGATATTCTTTCCGCGAGAGCACAATTTCCCGCGTCACCACCGCCGACATATTACTACGGGAATCAATTCCAGCCATCGTCATCCCGCATTACGGACCCGCGATCGTAGCTCCTCAAAAATTCATGCGATCGACAATCACGAAGATAATTCGAAACCGGATCGTTCGCGGTTCAAAAATTCATAACATTCAATCAATCACGCGAATATGCGGGATTCGTCATCGAAATTATCAAACGCAATCGGTTACTTCACGATCGTGATTCCCGCGTATAGCTATGCATCGAACGTCCCTGAAAAGTGCGACCAATCACGCGTCATTACGGCGACCAGTGGAATTGAACAGGGGAAATCATTTTTTCAGGAATTATTTCAGTCGTACATCATTATTTGTCAGCAAACACGTACTTGTACTATTTTGAGCAACATTTTTGTAGAAGGATAGACTCGGGGTGTATTTCGCCGTATTACGGATGAGGGTGTCATTCTCGAAATGATTTATTCTTTATATATTCAATATAATATAAATATTGTATTTAATCATCATAGAAAATTCTTTTCATTCAATGAATGTTGTCCATCACGAATTCTTTCCGTTCAATGAATGTTGTCCATCACGAATTCTTTTCGTTCAACGAACGTTGTCCATCACGATTTCTTTTCGTTCAATGTATGTTGTCCATCACGAATTCTTTTCGTTCAACGAACGTTGTCCATCACGAATTCCTTTCGTTCAATGTATGTTGTCCATCACGAATTCTTTCGTTCAATGTATGTTGTCCATCACGAATTCTTTTCGTTCAACGAACGTTGTCCATCACGAATTCCTTTCGTTCAATGTATGTTGTCCATCACGAATTCTTTCGTTCAACGAACGCTATCCATCACGAATTCTTTTCGTTCAATGAACGCTATCCATCACGAATTCTTTTCGTTCAATGAACGTTGTCCATCACGAATTCCTTTCGTTCAATGTATGTTGCCCATCACGAATTCTTTTCGTTCAGTGAACGTTGTCCATCACGAATTCTTTTCGTTCAATGAACATTGTCGATCACGAATTCTTTTCGTTCAACGAACGTTGTCCATCACGAATTCTTTTCGTTCAATGAATGTTATCAATCACGAATTCTTTTCGTTCGATGAACGTTGTCCATCACGAATTCCTTTCGTTCAATGTATGTTGTCCATCACGAATTCTTTTCGTGCAATGAACGTTGTCCATCACGAATTGCTTTCGTTCAATGTATGTTGTTCATCACGAATTCTTTTCGTTCAATGATTGTTGTCCATCACGAATTCTTTTCGTTCAATGAACGTTGTCCATCACGAATTCCTTTCGTTCAATGTATGTTGTTCATCACGAATTCTTTTCGTTCAATGATCGTTGTCCATCACGAATTCTTTTCGTTCAACGAACGTTGTCCATCACGAATTCATTTCATGAGTGACGCATGTTATATTTTTGAAATTTTCGGCATACCTAATTTCTTCGCGAATTTCCGGTTCCCGCACACTCCTACTGCTTACTCGTTGTTCTCGAGTGTGCCCTGGATTTATGGGACCCATAAGGTCGTCCGACAGACCATGAAGTGGTTTGAAATTCCACGTGACCGTGACAAATGCACTATTTTTTATTGCGACCGTGAACAACAGACCCGCAGACGAGTTGGACGGCGAGGATCGTCGTCTTCCGGTCCGCGGATCGATGACAATTTTCGAGGCGTTCGATCTCTCCCCCCCAACGGAGAAAACATTTTTCTCTTCTCGTCAGTGTAACGGGCCGAATAACGGCTCGCTTGCGCTCTGACGATAGCGTCAACTTCTCGTGACGTCAATCGTTTTCCACTTGACCGGGCCCGACGAAATATACGCGCAGCCTCTCCCACGGTTTTCCTGCAATCGTCCGAACTCCCCGACATGCCATGCAAGTCATCCTGACGCCTTATTCATATCCGATACGTATCAACGCGAAATTCATTTCGAAAAAACGAACCGGAGACACACCGAGGAAGAAAAATATTCTTTTTCTTTGACCTCGCGGAGGTCCGACCAGTCATTCCTGGAAACGAGCGGCATCCGTCGCTGCTCGAGATCATTGAAATGTTTCAAGAAATATGCTCCTCGTCAATATTTTGGTGTCCAGGCCAGTGGGAATCTCGTGAAATGGAACGAAAATGACTGTAGTATAATTTAATGTGGCGCATTTCCACGGGTTTCGCTTTCCTTTTGTTAGTTGATTCCTGACGTGTTATGAAAACAGATGTCGGTGAAAGTACAATGCTGTTGGAAGCATGTACAGGTTTATGCCATTTTCAAACTTCCTGTGGGCATGGGGTATAAAATAGTTGACGAATCTTTAAGTCGTTTTTCAAGAGAACGGTTGAAATCGAACATACAGTTCCTTTCAGACTTTTCGTCGCGATGAGTACTATAGGATGCAATAAAGAACAATTTTCAACTTGGGTTCAATGTTAATCCTTGTGTAATCCACCGAAATGTATAGATTATTTGAAACCTTTCTGTATTTAACATGTTTGCACAAATTGTCATTATAAAATTGTAGATTAATATATTAGCGAGTAAAGAATGGACATTCAGAGAAAATTTGTAATATTTTTTAGAGGAAAATTAACAAATTGTTGAAAGGGTACTCGGTTGACTGCACAAGGGTTAAGTTAAATTTTGCAGTCCGTGTTTGTAACGAATCTTCACCTGTTTAGAACTGCAGAATCATTTTGAAATCAAAATCGTTTGAAATCACTAAACTTTACACGAGTGAACTCCGCGCTTTAGAACCTGCATTTTCGAACTTGCATTTTCGGAGTGATCTCGTCGAAATCTGCAGGATTGTACTAATAAAAGTGGAAAATGTTTGGTCCCGTCAAGTGAAGTACAGCCGAAAACATTGATGCGAAGATTATGGAGGGGTCACTGTTATAGTGTTCGAGTATCGAATGGTACATTTCTTCGGCAATGTGTGACCCTTCAAGATCGTCGATCTAAATAAATAGCCATCTCAGCCGCCCCCGTTCCGAAAAAGGGGCGCACCTTGAAATGAGCGAGAGATCGATAGGCCGCAGGAAAAAATGGAGGAATGCGGCGAAACGGTACAGTAGCGGTGAAGCAGGGGCCAGCGGAGAGGTTCGTTCGGCGCGTTGAGAGTGCGGCAATCCTCGGCGCCGAATAATTTCGGGATGATTATCGTCTCCGGCGATGCGTTTAATTCTCTCGACGCGCGCACAGGTGCATCCGGGCGGGGCGCGCTCGCGCGGAAGTGTCAGTATCAGGCTACCGATGCCATACCGGTGCAAGAAACGTTGACGTCAGCGCGACCGAGGGGTGTGGGGGTTCTAGGCGGCGTTGGCGACCCAATTTTTCATTTTGCGACCGAGTCTCGAAGAATTTGCGACGGTAGGAACGTGGAAGAAGAACGAGAGGGTGAGAGAGGGTGAGAGAGGGTGAGAGAGGGAGAGAGAGAGAGAGTGGGCCGGCTTCGAGGTGGAAGCGAACGGCCATCTCAGTTTCCTTTCTTCCTTCTTCCTTGCCCCCAACCGCCCCCTCTTACGTTCTCTTTTTTTTCCGGGGCATTCGAGGGTTCTTTATTTCGGTACGTTGTAAAGTTTTTGCGGGCTTCCGTCGGTGGCTGGCTCGTTTCGCGAACGCGCTCCTCTCGAATGGCGCAACCGAAGTTTTTACGGACACGATCATGCGCGTTTACATTTCATTTTCAATCAGGATGTACGCGGGCTCGAGCTCGTGCTCGCCCCATCCGAGCTTTATTGAAGAGCAGTAAAAGAAAGAAGCTACCCGGGGGACGTCCGCCGTGGAACAACCGGAAGTTTATATGCGGGAACGATTGTATTCCGATCGACGGAACACCTGGACGTCGCGTCGCGTGTTCCCGCTGTATCAGGATATTGCCGGGGGGACGATCGACGGTAACGAGACCCGGCTGCTTCGGAATTTCGTTATTTCGTTTCATAAACTCGCTCGCCGTCCTCGTCCGTCTTTCCTGCGAGGTTTTCGGCTTGAAAATCTTCCGGCTCTCGTGCCAACGGCCATAAGTTCCGAGCTCCCGACGGAATTCAATAGGGACCGGGAAACGTCGTCGTCATACGCCGGCACAAAATATTCAGCTCGCTTGTAATCGGCCCAACCCGGCCACTGATCCTCGCGATAATACGATATTACCAGTCGATACGTTGCGCGCGGATTTTCCTGCCCGGATGAGCGCGCCAGTGCTTCGAAGCTGCAAAATTATTGGGCATTACCGCGCCCGGGTCGCATTAGGCTTTTTTACTCGGGGATTCCGACAATTATGATCGGCGAATAACTGGGGCCAGTGATATACCGCGCGACAGAGATCAATGAACGAAAGGCGGCAACGATATGTCACGCGAAATGCGCTGAATTGCTGCTGCGATTTTCCGGACGATGTACATTCTGCGATCGGTAAATTATTGTTAACCGTGCCCGAATAATTCTCTGAAAACAGATACAGTAAACGCCAGATCAAAGAAAAAGTTGAATTCAAGTCGATCTCGTGGCCGAAAACTGAACGCAAACTAAAAGTGTGAAAAGTTATGAAACGGAGGTTCGAATTAAATTCCGCGCGCACGCGATTTTATTTCTAACAAGGTCCACTTGCGTCGCGAAATTATTTCGACCGGGATCGCGTATTTCACGACACGCGGGCCAAATGATTTCGCGCGTGTACATAACCGTGCGTTACAGTTTTAACATATTTCATCAGGTGGACACGTTGCGTTTAATAAAACATCGCAACTATGTGGACTGTTGCGCGAGCGAACGATGACGGCGGACGCGTTAATTTACCGGGAGCATTCGGTTCGGGAAAATTATGGCGTTCGATTCTATTTTTCTGTTTCCACAGTTTCATCTGGCGAAACAAGTTTCCCAGAAATTTGTACCAGTACGCTTCAGGATAAAATGACAGGAGACGTGTGCTATCTTGAAGTTCGCGAACGGCTGCGAACCAGAACCTATCAATTTACCCTGAAAATGGTGGTCGGTGACAAATGAGGTTTGACAGGGGCTCGAAGGAAAGGACAAGTTATAGTCCGCCGACAAGCGTGGTCCGTGACGCCATTGCAACGTCGACCGGTTCGGACGTCGTCTCGGTGCTTGGTCGAAAACCGTGTCCGGCCTTTCACGCGTCGCTTGACCCTGCGTCGATTATTGCGCATCGAATCGAGGCCCCGTGAATGAATTAACGAAGCAATTAATCAAACCCTGCCGGATAATCAACGGCGGAGGGGGTAGGGTTGCAGCGGCGGGCAGGCCAGAGGCCGCGCGACCAGCCGATCCGGCAATCGTCGCCCCGCTAATCCCGACAAGAGTAAACCCGAAACAGTCCGCGACGCGCATAATGACGTTTCGATGGATCGACGCATTAACGAGCCCCGACGCTATCTACTTTGCGCACTTGTTCGTTCGAGACGCGGCTGAGGTGACGCAAGGGCCAAATCTTATCCCTCCTCGTGTTACACCGCCGATTTTTGGGGATACTTGGGAGGGGAATAGTTCTTACACTCCGCGACAATACTGTAAGACAGGCATGGGCGCGGTTGGCTCGCGGAACACATGTTGTTGCTTCTCCTCTTCACTAGGTCGGCAAGTCAGTCCCCACCACGGCCACTCCGATTCTTCCCTTAGCCGCTAAGGATGCTTACCTGCCGATGGGGGGCTCGTGCTAAGGCTAAGGCTAGACCGCTAAGCTCGCTAAGGGAAGAATCGGAGTGGCCATGGTGGGGACCGTCTTGCCGACCAAGTGAAGAGGAGAAGCAACAACATGTGTTGCGCGAGCCAACCGCGCCCATGCCTGGACTACACGATCCGGAAGAAAATCGAGGGGAATACAAGTATCCCCTCTCTGATGACCAGATTAGTTGGGCGACTGCGCGACCAGTCTACGGTCTTAGTGGGGGACCCTGGAGTGTGCTCATGGTAGTGGAATGGGTTAGTGGAAGGGGAAAGGAGGAGAGGGAATGACTAACCCGACCCGGTAGTTATCTAGCACCCAGTGCAGCCAGATCGAGAAAATCGAGGGGAATACAGGTACCCCCGGCTCTGATGACCAGACACGTTGCGCGATTGGGTGATCAGTCTACGTAGTGCTACCAGAATCGTGGGACGTGGTACGTTTCCCCTCCACTGGCTCAGCCGGCTCGGCTCCCTACTCTGACGCACCTACTCTACTTCTACTTCGTACGCGCTACACACAAGAGTCCACAGTCTAATAGGCAGCTCACACGGACAAACTAAGGGTACGCTAGTGTGTAGCGTGTGCGCAGTAGAAGCAACATAAGGAACCGATGGTACGTCAGAGTGTGGGGGCGAGCCGGCTGTCCCAGTAGAGGGGAAACGTACCACGTCCGACGATTCTGGCATCACTGTTTCTACGGTCTTAGTAGCGGACGCTGGAGTGTGGTCATGGTAGTGGAATGAGTTAGTGGAAGGAGAACGAAGCAGAGAGATTGACTACCCGATCTGGTAGTCATCTGCCACCCAGTGCAGCCTGATCAAGAAAATCGAGGGGAATACAAGTACCCCTTCTCTGATGACCAGAGCAGTTGGGCGACTGCGCGACCAGTCTACGGTTTTAGTGGGGGACCCAGGAGTGTGCTGATGGTAGTGGAATGGGTTAGTGGAAGGGGAAAGGAGGAAAGGAATGTTTTCCATTTGGGCATCAATCTGGCTGCACCGAGTGCACCCGTAGCAGTAGTAGTAGGAGTAGTTAATGTTTTGCCGGGGAAGGGCGGATCGGCCGCCCCTCGCTTCCTTAAGGCACACCGGATCTTTCATCACCAGTATCACAATTGGCGCTGCCGGCCTCGGCCCTTTATTGGGTTGCAATTATCCATTCGTTTTTCGATCGTCCTCTCTGCTTTATTAGGCCCGGGCCGCTTTCAGAGCTGTCGATCTACTAGACGGGACGGTCGTCATCGGTGGGAACGGTCATTCTACCTGGTTATAATGGATTTTTTGAGCTTGTTTAGAGCTCGGAGCGAGTGCACCCGTAACGCCCTCTGCACACGTTGAAACGTCAGATGAGGAGGATTGACTCGAATTGAGGGGAAAAAGTTGCCCCCTCTTTGTCAGTATCAGGTTAGTCACGTGACACTGTGACACGTGACAGGGCCGTGACGGAAGCGTGGGGGAATAGCGTCGCAGAAGGGGAAGATAGAGTGGGGACACAACTATTTCAGTTTGCGTTCACGTTAGCGCCTCTCAGTTTGCCGCGAGACACCCAACAAGATGTCCGATTGCTTTCCAACTTCAATGCCATTATTAATTTAAAAAA